>JAOXYI010188048.1:0-11247 GCA_028566495.1 Lithophaga antillarum | reverse complement strand
AGCAACACGGTGGGTGTCTACTTAGAAGCAAGAACTGTTTACCCTTCCGGAGCACCTAGGTTCACTCCCGGTTTTTAATGAGGTCCGTGTTGCTCATCTACTTTTTCAGTTTTTCTGTGTTGTGTTTTCTGTTGCATGTTCATGTATTGTTTGTTCTCGTCTTTCTCGTTCCTAATGTTGCCTGTGTCCTCAGATTGTTCCACCTTGAATGCTCCTAAGGTTGTCTCTTGCCTTTCACAGGAATATATTGACCTTAGACCAGTAACAGTTGTAGCAAAAGTTTAATACATTTTGTAGACAAAGCGAGGATTCGAGGATTCGCCTATTAGGTATAATCCGGACAAGTGCCGTAAGTATATTTTACCAGAGCATGTATACTGAATAGATACATTAAACTAAGGATAAATGGCTGCTGGTACGTGTCGAATATTATACGAAACTCGTGACATAAATAAATAAATAAATAAATACAGTCGACTCTCGTTATCTCGAACGCAGATACGTCGAATTTTCGGATAAATCGAAGTGAAATTTGGGACCATCTATAGTGGAAATTAACTAAATTTACTGCTGATAATTCGAATTTTCGTTTAAGTCGAAGAAAATTGACTAGTGCCTTAGAGGTCGAAATAACGAGAGTCGAATAAATAAATAAAAATAATAAAGAAATATTGAAATCAAAAAACAGAAATTATATCATGTGTCCTGCACACATCACCGGGAGAACTTTTATTATTTTCGGACCTGAACAACTGCAATTCCTTATTTCCTTCTTCCACCTTTAACGTTCCGACTTGAAAAACATTTTAATAAGTTAAATCACATCGTCAAGAGTAATTCACTGAATGAAAGTGCGTAATTCTAGGTTAACGCCGTGCTATTTTCCGCTGAAGGAAGCTATAAAACACTACAATTGTTTCATTTGATTACAAAGCAAACAGGTCTATGTCGAGTTATTATTAAAACATAAATATATGATCACTTAGGCTAGACGTACTGCATTATTTATATGACTTATATTTTAGCATTTACATTTTCATTACTTCGTTCAGTTATATACAAAATTCACCTACATATATGATCTTTACAAATCTCATACATGTATTCTGCAAATTCAGTATTTAAATTACAAATCCGATGTTTACTATAAAGACTTATCGGTGGTAAACTTGTTCGGGCGTGTTTCTTAATTCAGGTGCAATTTAATTTCAAAGTTGAAATTTGGATTTGAAAAGTTTCTCAAAATTCCACGTAACGATTTTTAATCTTGTGAAGTTCGGTTACATTGCTGATTTTCGGGAATTTCTATAAGTCTTAAGACCTTTATAACATGCTACTTTTCAAAGTTTTCAAAATTGTCTTTTCTTCTTCACCGCCTCGGTTGTGTAATGTTAGCGTGCTCGCCTCGAGTGCGGAAGGTCATGGGATCAATCCCCGGCCGGGTCAAACCAGATATTAAAATTGGTATTTGCTGCTTCTCTGCTAAGCACGCAGCATTAAGGAGTAAGAGCAAAGACTGGTCGGCTCGGAGTCAGAATAATGTGTCCGAGTTAGGTGACATGTCTTCCTGCAGATTGTCACTTCAGTGAGCTAGCACTATAAAAATGCAACTCTGCGTGTTTAAGTACAATATCCGTATCATACTAATATGTTCTCGTCCTGGATATGGTTAAAAGATTACCCGCTGGACGCTAAGCATCCATCCATCTTTTTTTTCTTCTTTTGCATGCGCTGTGAAGTAAACATTTTAAAATAAAGCATAATAATGATTTTTATGCCTCTACCGTAAAAAAAACATAACTCTTTCCTGTCGAATGTTAAGAAGAACTTAGATATCGTAAGAATTTGTACCGTTGTAATTGTTTTATCTTTTTTCTTTCAATATTTATTGATTGGTCAACCGGTTAACCCCCCTCCCCCTTTATTTAATACTTGTACCAAGTCGAGAAATCTCTGTAATTTTGTGTTTTTGAAGCTGGTGGTGATACAGTTTTGTGATGTGCTTCATTATTGGCCTTCCTGGTATCTTTTATTTAATAATCTGTTCCAAATAATTGTTGAACGTGCGTTGTCTAACATATCTTTTGAGTAGGCAGTCTGTATTTCTTTTAATACTCGTTGACGTTCAATCAATTCATCCTCTGTTCAGGCTGTTCTCAGATATTGGTACAATTTTAGAAGACTAATGTTCTTTTATGAGTGAGCGAGTAAAATCCGAACTCCAACGTCTGGTCTATTGTTTGGTAAGTTCATTACATATTTTCTGTGAAAGGATTTAAGTTGGATTGAGTTGTTAAGGTTTTACGTCACTTTCATCAGTTTTTTCAGCTGCATCGCGACTACTCGACTGATGGAGGAGGAAAGCTACCGAGCTGATTGGTGAAACCCCCGACCTTGGATGAGTGTCTGGAAACTTTGTCGAGTAGGACTCGACCCACGACAGTGGTGTTAAGACAGTGGTAATGAATCAATAACTTAAGCATTCGGCCACCCTGGCTCCGAAAAAACTTCAATAGTTTCAGATCCCCTTCATATGGTAAAAAAAAGAATTCCCACACCATGTAAAGAACTGGTTTGACACAACAGAATAACAAAGGTGTACATACAACAATAATTTTTCGTCTTTCCTATCATGTACTTGTCATGGTATAGTTTAGCAACACTATTTCGGTGTAATCGTATTGATACATGTACATGTATAAATATGCACTGTATATGTTATAAAAAGCACGAAATTTCAAATATGTAACGTATAATTTTATTTCTAAAAGGACCGATCGATTGGTTGTTGGGGTTTATCGTCACTTTCAGCAATTTTTCAGCGATATCGTGACTACCAGACTTACTAGGGGGAGAACGTTCACACAGTTATCCAGCTGAACTGATGAAACCTCCGAGGTGGATGTGTGGAAACCGATCGAGCAGGACTCGAATCCACGACAGTGGTGTTAGGCTAGTGGTTATAGGTCAGTGACCTTAACCACTCGGCCACCCATTGACCGATCGGAAAGAATGTATTCAAAATTGTCAGCTACATTTTTCAATGTCATGAAAATACTTTTTTGTTGACTCTCAATCAATAAGCACCGTCATTCCTAATATTTAACGTTTGTCTGTTCCCGTTTTTTTTCCCATTGTTTTCAGTCTTTTCTCTGTATATGTGCAAAATTACGGAATTTCTGTCTTTTCCCATTGTAATTGGGGTTTTGTTTTTGTTTTTGTTTTTTTTTGGGGGGGGTTGTTGTTGTTGTTGTTGTTGTTGTTTTTTTCTGCTGTGGGTAAATATTTTTTTTAGAAAATATTAAATTTACATTGGGTTCCGCATTCAGTGCTCCAAGTAAGAGCAAATCATATGATTTTCCCTTCAAAATGATGATGTAGTTACGGGCATTTTTTAAATTTTTTATTTAAAACTGTCAAATTCCGCATGGGTACAACTAAACTTGTAAGTATTAGAAGTCTTATGAATCTTATAAACAAATCCTGCAAATAGGAGAGGTTCAGTTCTGTGACATACATTTAATTTTTTCGTTTGTTTATGTGAACATTTAATATACAAAATATTCTGATATTTCTACGTTGTTTTACATTGTCAAAAGAAAGCCAAACAAGGCATTTCCGGAGAACATAGACCAGTTAATATATAGAAATTATGGTGTCAATACAAGAACTTCAAGTCTGTATTTGAAGAACTAGGTCTGACAAGACAATTCTGTTGAACATAGACCAGTTAATATTATGGTGTCAACGAATACAAGAACGGCAAGTTTGTATTTGAAGAACTAGGTCTGACAAAACAATTCTGGAGAATATAGACCAGTTAATATTATGGTGTCAATACAAGAACGGCCAGTATGTATTTGAAGGACCAGATCTGACAATAATATACATGTAGAACTCCGTGAGTTTGTTAAGAGTCTCATCGAGTCTGTCAAAAATCCGGATATTTCGTCGCCGACGTGACATCATAACCTCACAAAGCAGCTGATAACTGTAGAGAATTGCGAGACCAAAAATTGGTTTTTAGTGTTTTCACTTTGATACGGATTCGGATACGTGTCAGATGCGGATATGTCTTATTGTTAAAAAAACTCTAGTAGCAAACATGCAACTCGTATGCAATGCACTGTGAATTAAGAGATATATTGTTGCTCGTAAAAGAAGCAAATATTTTCACTTTAAAAATTTATGAAGATATAGATCACTTTCAGTAACTACTGGATGTCCTATCTTTGGGAAGATCAAGATCACTTAAACTACACTACAGACTTTTCTTTTAACCAAGGTACTAGGCCTGGCACCATAAAACTTAAAATATTCTTAAACCCAAAAATTTACTCAAATACCATGACAACGAGAGTATTCTAGTTTTGATTGGCTGAACTTGAGATAGAAAAAAAAATCAGCCGAGAATTATTTTATGGAGCCGGGGCCAGATATCATGGACAGGTGTCGGATTCTAAACGTGATGGGTATAAAATTAAACAGAGGGCTATTTTAATCGAACTAGACCAAAGGTAGTTGCAAAACTGTACTCCCTCCGTAAACAAATATCTAGTCGGAGCTACAACGCGATCCTCTACGTTTCAACGGAGCACAATCTAAACTTACAAATTTTTACAGCACTTGATCTTTGTGACTCCAAATCCATACTTGGTGGTAATCTAGACCTAATAAACCTGTTCTTAATATGGATTGATGGAATTTCATGTCAGATTTTAAGTACATCTAATTATTTGAAAATCTATAAAGAGCAAGATTACACAACTGGCATATAATTTTTTTTCATCTATTGCAGATTATTAAGTAATAGTCGAAACAAATTTAAAGAGAAAAATAGTAATATAATATCAACAACCGCTCAGTACAGAAAAAAATAGACATAGACTAGAAATACAACCACATGTTGACGGATGTGAATCACTTTCGACTTGTCCATTAAGAGTAAAGTCCTCGATTTCTAACCCTTTCGGATGCATATCATAGGAAGAACGAATCTCTTCAAGAATGACACATTTGGTGGTAATATAAAATCTTATACGTTTCCAAAACGAAGCCTGACTCGTCAACGTAGCATCTTCGCGTGTTCCCGTTTTCATTCCGGTTCCCAGTCACTATCGGAACAAAAATCCACACAAGAAAATAATTAAGATGTCGCAAGATACTGGTAACATTTAGAAGAAAACTGGTCTTCGCTGTATTCAAGTACAGCTAACTTGTTATTGAAACATCCAATATACCATATAAAAGATTTGATTCTGATTATTAATTGTTTTAAAATCTGTCTAGAATCTTAAACATCGTTTACGCTTGTCCCGCATTACATATTTAATCCATGAAATTTGGAAGAAAAAATTGATAATATCGGTATTTTTGTTAATGATATTTTGAATTTTGAGATATCCCTAATACTTCGTTATTGAGATGGTGGTTCTTTTTTCAAAGCAAGAAAACATGTGTGTTAAATAAATTTCGCTGTTGTGAAACTGAGTTGAGAACAATACGTTTGTCATACAAATTCGATCCCTGAAATTGTCAATTTATGCTTTTTGCTATTTTTGTTCTTATTTTTTCAGTACTTTCCTTTTAGGTGGCAAAATCGTACTATCCCCTACTTTGACTAATTTTTTAAGATACTGATGTCAGTGAAAACGTATATACACATCTTCCCAAGTCAAGGGTTTCTGAGTCCACGTTGCTCCCAACAAACCCTTGACAGATAACATAAACAATTTGCCGGTTTTTGGTTGGCGCTTCCATCCGTTTTGTACGTTACTGTTCAGCAATAGTGACCAGTGAAAACATCCGATACAAAACCTGCTGTTGCAGTTTTCTAGTACGTTGTACATTATTTAGGAAATGTTTATGTGATATGCACTAGACTTAACATAGAAGAGTTTACTATGAATGAAAAACTTGTTAGCAAGGGTTTGTAAGGAGAACTTTGACTCTGGATCACTTGAAATTGGAAGACAAGTTGTAAGTAGGAAACGATTTGATTGGCCGAATTCTGATTTTTTTTTCATATTAGCGTTGATGAAGACCGGGAATTTAGAAGCGTATTATGTCAAGGGTTTGTGGGGGAACGAAGTGGACTTGGTAAAATGGTATATACAAAGATAAACACAACATAAAGGAACAACGCATTGATTGTTGTTCTTTATTTTGCTACCACAATAACACTTCAAGTAAGACTCAAATATAATTGTTTTACATACTTATATATAGAAGAGGTGCAAAATGAATCTCTTATATTAAACATTTTACTGCATTGCACAAGTCTCAAAAGACAATATAAAGATTTATACTGCATGCAGAGAAATCTTTATTACAATGATACACAAAAATCATCAAATACAAAATTAAATTCAAAGTAAAATTCAGTTTGAATACAAAAAGATAGAAAAACATTCACATTAAAGTCGGTCCCTAGTTATGGCCTTGTGTTATCAAGAGACAGCTATAAGGGTAATTCACTAAATCTTAGTTTTATACATTTTTTTCTGAATTATATACATTGTAATTTCAGTCCATTTTAAAATAAACTAAAATGAAGTTGTGTAGCATAAACATCTAGATAATTCCAAGGATGACCTTGGCATCGACTAGTCGGTCTTACACATGCTGCAGATTTTTTTTCAAGACATATTTTGGACTCAAATTATTTATTCCAATTTTAGAATCCTCCTGAAAAAAAATAATGGCAGATTATCCCTCTCCCTCGCTTACCTAGCTTATACTAAATACGTTTTCACCCCCCCCCCCCCCACAGTTAAGGTCAAAATAATACATCATTATAAGTCAAACTGTATAATGTCTTCATAAACGAAGTTCAATGTGTGTACTCAGAATTGCTTTGTCAATTAGGCATTTAATATCGAAATCCTTGTAAGTTACACCAAAGTTCAAGCAATGTGAGCTAATTTTTTTGTCTTTGACACTATACAATGTCATAAATCATGAATCTGGTAAGTATCCTGAAGGTATGCTCTAAGAATTTCCAATGACATAAGCAGCTTTTCAAATTCTTGTTCAGAAATAATTTTAGTTCAAAAGACAGGATCACAGTGAACTATTTTGTACGTGTACATTTATGCAACACATTATTTGATGGTTCTGTACATTGGTGCAAAGTATCATCCCAGTTGATTGACGGGTTTATACATCTCCAGCAAGGAAATTTGTTCTCAAAACCCTGTTTGTTTTAATTTAAAAATCACCTAACCGAAAATTCAAGGCAAAAGGTACCAAATACTTTACACAAAATATCATCTTATGATGCTATACATTATGTAAAGTATCAAACCAGTCCAGAGTAACAGATCGGAATTGAAGATTCCCGGAATGTTGGCTTTGTAATTAAAAACAGTAATTTTTGCCGGAAATGTACGGCCAAAATCACCAAATTTTTACGTAACACATCAACTGAAGATACTCTAGATTTCTGCAAATTTTTTTCTTATTTTTTCTACTGGAAAAAAAGTATCCTAGATACTGACAAACAACACGTAATGACCGAAAACAAATGCCTCCCATAATTGGAGAGTAGATAGTTATATATTATTAAAACCGTTGCAGTTTTTACAGGCTACCCAAAACCTATAAAGATACAAGGAACAAATATTAATACAAGTATGTGAAAGTGGATCCAGAATCAGAACATACATGTGTTAACTTAAGTTTCACCTAATTGAGTCTGTTACATTTGATTCACTTTCAAAAACATTTCAAATGATATAAGACTAGTTTTTATAAGTTGATAATTTAAATAAAGTTTCAGTAACTTTTGCATATTTCCGATTTTTCACATTGCTTTCTGGATAGACGCAAAATTAGGGAATTTCTGTCTTTTCCCATTGTAACTGATTTCCGTGCTGTGGATAAATATTTTTCTAAATAATCGAAATTTTATATTGGATTGAATATTGAAACTCCGATATTTTCAAATTACTTTTCAAAACTGTTATCCATTTTAAAATAAATCCTGCAAATAGGAGAGACTCAGTTTTGTAAAAAAATAAAGAATAAGTTACAGAATACCACGAGGTATAGTGATAATAAAGTCAGTATTATTTTGAACTCATTTCCGGTTACATCACAGTATAAGCAATAAGAATATGTTACTACTGAATACAACTGCGGTAATAGATATTATATTTCAAACACATATTTTCTTTATACAGAATTGGTTTCGATTTCACAGTTGAAGAGAACGAAGAAAAAACACACACATACAAATACCAAGATAAAACAAACACAATACTTCAGTAATAAATTAATTGTCAACAACATCTTTAACAAGTCAAGACACAAACAATTACCTTAATATTTGTAATTATTATACATTTTTGTAACAAAGCTAAGATTATATATATATATATATATATACACAGGCGTTTTAAATACAAGAGATCAAACGTAAAATTACATGAATGATAAAACAGCCTAAGTCTGCAATGCCGCCAATCACAACAAATCAAGACAACAACAATTATAATAATAAATAAAAAAATTCCCATATTCTAAGCAAAAACTAATAATGAAAGGAAAACGCGAGCAAAAGAACCAATGGAAATCTAACTTTGGCTGGAATAGTAACTTATGAGTGCTACGTCTATTTATGAAATATGAAAAGTCTAGAATTTTCTTCCCAAGTACCTTGAACGCTAAGTAAAAGTAAATGTGCTGTTTGTTATAAAGCTGTTTTCTTTCTTGTTATTTGTTTTTTTGCTTTTAGAGATATCCAGCTAGTCAGCTAATGCTTATTTGGTCAGATCTGCTTTAAATGAATAAAGTCGGATGATGCATTTTGGAGACATGCTAAAAAAAGAGCCGGAAATTTCGGAGAAATGTGAACTGTACTTTTCTCTCTCTCTCTCTCTCTCTCTCTCTCTCTCTCAGGAATTTACTATATTGCAGTTCCGGTTTCCAGAATGCTGCCATCCAGGACAACAGTAATTCTCTATAGCATAGTAAGTACGTCTAACGTATCTTCTGCATGTACACCTGAAAGGGAAGTCAATATTTCAAAAAGCTTAATTTTATAAATATACAAATAAATGCTATTAAAAATTACACGGATAGAAACATAACGATAAATATTTTAATAGTATATGATAAATACTACAATGATAATATATAACATGGCATCATTATCATCAAATTTCAAGGCCACCAGTCGATATGCTGGTTTAGTAGGTGAATACGAAACTAGACTATTCATAGAGATACCAATTTAATGGACCAATCATTTAACTTTAATTGGCTGCTATGGTTTTTCATTTTAATCAGAATCTGTTTCCTCAAACGTTTTTCAAAATTATTTTGTCCAATCCACACTAGTTAAATTAATTTTTTCTCAAAACTTAAACGGAATATGTTTTTCAGATATATTCCTCGTTTTAATATTTTCCAAAATGAACAAGACTACCGGAAGAACAAAAATATCCAGTTTTTGCATTTTAAGAAGATTAAGTCTCTTCGTTGACAGAAACATAAATATATTATCATGGCAGAAATTAGCACTGTTAGTATTATTTCACTGGGTAATATATAGTGGATTCAGAAAAGAAAATTTATCTCGATCGTTTCTTTTGTCTGATACGTCAGTTTTGTGAAAAAAAAGAAGGGGAACTCTGCTATAGCGGTGGAATTAGACCAGATACTCCTTTTTGCATCGAAACTTTGCTGAAAAATTGCCGGATTTGATTGTTGTGGAATTACATACGTTGCAAGGACGTATCAAAAATTGTTAAATTAGAACGCACATTTGTCTGTTTTACTAATAACCATACAGTGCAGATTTTTATTTAATGCAGCTTTCTCATCAAATTATGAATAAGTGCCATATTGGAAAGAACTGTATAGTTAGTTAGAATCACAACTTTTCAGTTTGTTACCGACTTTAACCTTATCTAATACATTAACTTTTCAAATCCATATATGTCAAAGGCAGACAAATTCACATTTCTAGAATAGAAAATCCAACTTCTGACATATTTATAAATTTTAAAACCCTAGAAAAACTCATCTCTATGTATTATACTCATTAAGAAATTGATCAGCGCGATCTACTTTATATTGAATTATCTCCTCTAATTAACATCTATTAGTCTATTCTAAGCAATTTCAAAATAATCTGTCCTAAAATGACAAAATTCAAAGTTCACTTATTATTCTAATTCCCTTTAATTGTTATTCACAAATCAATCAGATTGTAGAGTTTTGTTGTTACAAAATGAAACAAAGAATCATTTAGGATGAACGCAATGATTGATTGATTAAATGGGGGTTTTACACCACTTTCAGCAATTTTACAGCTATATCGTGGCGTCCAGTTTTTATTGGAGGAGGGGTCGGAGTACCTAGTGAGAACCCCGACCTTTGGCAGGTAAACTGGCTATCCTTGTCAATTAAGGTTGGAGGCGAGCACACCTCTCATTGTTGACACGGCGGTGATTAATAGTAGATATGAGTAACTACTTAGACTACTCGGCCACCAAGGCCCCGGATGAATGCAATGAGCAAAACTTTAAATTAAGGTAAATAATATGATATAACAACATTTATATTTACATAACATATTTCTGTAAGGAGACAAATACGAAAAGTGAACAATGAAACTTCATTGCCCAAGAAAAGTTCTGGCTATTTTATTGATCTTATGTTATAATTTGGAGCAATAACGTCCTAATGTCTTTAAAAATTTTCGAAAGCATGCCCATTCATGTATCCTTGTTCAAAACCAAGACATTAAATTAATAACTTTTACGTGTACATAGCAAAAAGTACATTAATTAGAATGATGACCAGTTTAACAGTGTAATAGGTAGTCACTTAAATCTACTTGTCTTATTTATAGCTAAATGCAGTCTGAATACAGAACAGAACTTGTGTAACATTTAAATACAAATAATACGTTCGGATGCTTTGGACCAGGAATCAGAATAATGGTCTAATAGGTGTTCAGGGGGCGAAGCCCTCGGAAGTTTGAAAAATTTATGACTTTAATAATTTGATAGGTTCTAGTCAGATATATGTCTTAATATAAAGTACAGAATATTTATTCTCAGTATATCAACGCACATATTTTTTTCTAACTACGGCAAAAATAGAAGTTTATTATCACCAAAAAAAAAAAAAAAAAAAAAAAACCACAAAAAGACACCCGGAGATTAAATGGCCAATCATCTATCGAGAAAAACATCATATATATTTACTTGTTTATAAATGGAAAGGAGTATTTGT
>JAOXYI010188047.1:0-17981 GCA_028566495.1 Lithophaga antillarum | reverse complement strand
GTTGATTTTACCCCTATGTTCTATTTTAAGTAACGGCGGCCATGTTGGTTGGTCGGCGGGAACATCGGATACAATTTCGAAACTAGACATCCTAAGTTTGGTTCCAATTGGCCCAGTGGTTTCAGAGGAGAAGATTTTTGAAAAAGTTTACGGACGACGGCCGGACGGACGGACAGACAGACGGCCGGACCGACGACGGACGCCAAGTGATGGCAATAGCTCACCTGGCTGAAAGCCAGGTGAGCTAAAAAGTAGTATATAAAAATTAGTCCGAACTCATGAGTCCAAAGAAATGACAAATCTTAATGTACAATAGATGAGATTGCATGAAATCCAGAATGGAGTGAGATCAGGTGCGTCGACAAGGTAAGCATCTCCTGCTATGCATGCATTACCCGACATGCAACCCCAAAATCATGTCACATAGCAAAGGTCACAAAAAGGTACATGACACATTCAGTAGTAAATACAAATGGAGACGTGTAGGGTCTAGGATGAAAAGTGCTTTAAGTAGATACTTGAAGCGGTTTATGCGGACAAGGAAATAATGTACAGTGAATCTTTTAATTCAACAGTTCCAATATTCCAGACAACATGACAGATTTCCGTTTCGGTTTACGACACAATTTTGGAAGACGGGAAGCAATTCGTATTGTGCTGTTATATATTTTTTGTTTGTTTTTATTATTTTATTATTCATTTAATGGCGGTTGGAATTAGCTAGTCATCAAAGTTTTAAAATCTGTGATTTTTTCAAAATGCTTGGAACTACTTTTTGGTGATATCGAAAAAAGATATCTGCTGCTAAAAGGTAACATGTGGGGCTGAATTCTGATGTTAGATTCTTTAGATTCTACAGATCAAATAGTAGAAATACGCATTCGTGATCGATATTTTGGCCTAATTAGCTCCTACTATTCATTAATACATGTTCACTTGAACACTTCCAGTTAAACACTTGAACAAAGGATACTCGGATTGCTTTGCAAATAGTTTTACATATCCTGGCACACTTATTTCTCTCCCTTTTGACTTTAGTTTTTTTTTCAATTTTGAATTCTGTCAAACGACATGAACTGAACATGATGCAATATGCAAGTTCTCTTTACTCTAGACAATTGGTGTTGGTTCAACTGGTTGTTAGACATTATATTAAAAAATATTACAGTAGGTGTGTTGAATGTATCATAGCAATGACGTTAAATGACCTAAGGGGTAGGTTTCATCTTTGGCATCTTTCTCGTTTAAAATTGAAATTTTAGCTAATAAGGTTTACTTTTCAAACACTACATATACAAATTTTTGTAAAGCAGGAGAAAAATAATGCTCTGGTTTACATGTAAACCGATATAACACTGTACCCGTTGTAAATTTTCCATAAAATACTGCTGTCAGAAAATATATTTAGAAGTAGAATGAAGTCTTAAATAAGTAAAATCCTCGTATCAAGTATTTTCAACGGCAAATTCACTGTTCTCAGAAGCTTAAAATATTTTAATTCAAATTTTAGAAATTTAACTGCAAAATTCTTACAGGTGGGATTTACAATTCCTTAAATGTATATGAGATTTCTTCAAATTTCAGAAAAGTAAATCAAGTAAGCACCACTCTTATCTAGAAAATCATTAAACCAAAATCGACGTTTACGTGTGGCATTGCAGTAGAATAGTTTTTACGTACTCCCGATTCTTCCCCTGAATCTTCCTCGTCCTCTTCATCATGAGCAGTGTTAGGCAGTTCCATATCACCATGGCCGTGTTTGGTGTATCGATGTACAATAGCAAACTGAACTATAGCACTCAACACAAACACAAAACACAATGCAATATATAAATCCAAAGCAGTGGCGTACTTAACACGAGGTAAATCACTTCTACTGTCTAAAGCTAGGAAAGCCATTGTTAATACTGTAGTTGTACCTTCAATTATACAATAAATGATTTGGTTAATTTAATACAGTTCTGATTTATTTTGAAGATGTGTTTCGATTCTTTTTTTCGGATCAAGAGAATATAGGTGACTTTGAGGATTTTTAAGGATGGAGGGTATCGGAATGCACGGACGGAACCATCGACGTTCGGAAAGTAACTTTTTTAAGTTTTGAATGCTAACTATATCATTTCATCGTCTCTACCTTAAAATGGATGAATTCCTTAGGCGTATATAAATATAACAGTTGCACGTTTTTGTTTTTTAGAACCAAATTGAATATTTAAAACATGTTTGGAAACAAACAGCTGTTTCACATTTATTGTAGATTAATCAAGGAGTCTGGAAAAGTACGCACATCCGAACCTGTGAAACAGTTTCTGGGTTACACTGAAATAAGTATTGGGATACGCGCTAATGATAACCAGGAGAATAAATAATGTATCATCACTGGCAGAAAACTTGTATTATTCATACACATAAAAATAACAACAATACTAGCTAAATTTATCCAACTAAATTCGACCAACTAATTTGTACACCTTAGCTTGTAAGCCAGTAGTTTAAAGTACTTTTGGACAAGAAGATTTGTTTTCCAGGTTCGAATTTTCATTCTAGTGTGCGATCTCTTAGGCCATGTAAATTAGAGCAGGTTTTCTTTATGAATATTAGTTTTTGCTACTTGTTTAGCCATGTGGGTCCATATATTAAGAAAAGAGAGTTGAGATCTACCTGAATCAATTTAACCCTGCAACTTCTGTTGATGCGACTGTCTCAACAACAGTCTGGGCTTATATAACTTTTTGTCAAATGTTTTACACTGCTTGTTTAAAACTTTAGTTAAGTTAGTGTCCTTTTTGTGATTAAGTTTACTATTGACTCCTGTTGTATTTACTTGGGTGCATTTTTACAAGCATTTTATAAACATTTTACAGAGCCATTGATGTACAAGATGGGGAGGTCTTATCAGTATTGAAGGTTTGACAGTGACTTTAAGATGAAGAACAGAATTCTTAGTGCTATTCTTTTACTTTTTCAATTTTTTGGTTGTATTTTGTGAG
Organism: Lithophaga antillarum; assembly: GCA_028566495.1. Taxonomy (NCBI): domain Eukaryota; kingdom Metazoa; phylum Mollusca; class Bivalvia; order Mytilida; family Mytilidae; genus Lithophaga; species Lithophaga antillarum. Next base: position 14,991 of record JAOXYI010188047.1, on the reverse strand, counting down.
ATTTTGTCTCTTGTACATTTATATCCATATCCCCCTTTTTCAATTTATTGCAATAAATCTGAATATATATGTTTGTACTTATGAATGCTCTTGTGGTTTGAGTGATGATTTTTAAATAATCACAAGTGACAAACAAAGAAGACTGGAATTTATCGTCACTTTCAGAAGTACTGTGACTATCAGGGTTGCTGAGGGGACTGCGTTCAGCTATCCAGCTGACCGGTGTAACTCCCGCCTTTGATACATATAAGTGTCTGGTCAACGTAACACATAAAATGGAACGAGTGGGAATCGAAACAACGACATCGGTGTTCAGCTATTAGTCGTGAGTCAGCGACCTTAACCACTCTGCGTCCAGTTTCCGACAAACAGTAAAGGGAAATGGATTATTGGCTGTTGTCTGCTCCTTACCTAGTGCTATTCTGTCAGAAGTAGCTTCTCTATTTATCCAAAATGAAACCCATGACAATATAACTAGTAGCATACATGGCACAAAAATGTTAATCACAAAATAACCCGTATGTCGTCGTAGATTGAAATACACTGTCAGCATGGAGTGTCTTACTGAAAATAGAAACAAAAATATCGTGAATCAAATTTGATTTCGCTTTAGGCATTAATATATATATTGAACAAAACCTTCATCAAACATTTCATCATTTGTTTTTCATATTTTCCAAACCGTTCACTTGGATTTTATACCGATATAATAATAATATTTTTAAATAAGACGAAAATGGCAGAATACCATGGGATTGGCTTTGTAAATTGATCCATAAGTCATTGCTTAAAATCATAGCAAACTAGGATATTGCGTTGCTCGAAATATAATCATTCATATGAAGCAAACTGAATGAAAATGTAACTTCAATTATGGAATTAATCTTCCAATTGACATTTTAATACGGTTTAACATTTTACTATAGTGAATATAACCCAGGTCGCCAAACTGTCTATTCCACGACATGCACTTCTCAGAAAGTACAAATTATATCCCAGACCAATTTGGAAACATGCATGCTGTATTAATCACAGCAAATTAATGAAGTTCTCGTGTATTGTCTGACCCTGTTAATTTTATACTTGAACGGTAAGTTCTGTTTATTTTTCCAACACATTGTGCATGACTGACATCGACATCTACCAATTCCATCACAGAAATATACAGCAGTACCAAATATTGACCGAAATTCAAATTAAACGATTACTTCTGAAATAAATGACTTTACTTTGTTACGGATTCTGCTGGCAGATTTTATTGATGACAGCAATTTTGTGCCAAATACCAAATGATATATCTTACATGTTCTGGCATCAATCTTTTTACTGACAAATCACTTAACTATCAATTAGACGGACTTATTTCTGAAATGGACAACAGATGACAGGTGCGTGTTTCGGAATGTATTAATCCGCCGATAGGTCACACATATTCAAATGAAGTTATATACATACTGAAAGTGATGAAGATAATATGTATACTGGACAGTTTTGAATGTATTGAACAAGAATAGGCTATGCATTGACGATAATATATCATTTTGACAGCTCGTAGACGTAATGAATATATGATCAAGCTTTAGGCACTGGCGTATATATGAAATACAAATGATACTGTCGCGCCTCTTTATTCAGTTATATTCCGCTAATGAATTATTGAATATATATATGTGATTTGACGATTTCCTTATACAATTGATGTTTATATATAACATAATATATATTTTAATATATTAAATGAACATTTCAATAATCAATCGCTTCGGTCTAGATACTGTCGAAAAGCTCTACAGCCAAACAAAATTGAAGTGCAAGTCTATCCAAGAATCAAAAATACACCAAAAATCCCACACAGATCAAGGTAACCCTGTCGTCGAGACCTCATATAAAATCTTAAATGAATGAGGGTTGCCTTTTACGTTTACGTAACTAGAGTCATAAAACACAATGAATGCAATTAAAACAATAAAATAAGGAGAAATAATTCTTGATTCTGTTAAAACGTAGTAGGAATTTATTTTTTTTTGTTAGCTAATTACCCCAAAACGTTAACAGAATTGTTCTTGTCATTCTTTACAGCGATGAAGCAATAAAACAACATTCGTAGTTTAATGGAAGTTTTCTCGATCATGTGTTGCTGTTTTATCATTAGCATTGTCTGATTCTTAGGTAGATTACTACTTTAAAGGTTTTTAAATACATGAACCAAAATAATTAAATACAGAACAGCGAAGTTTAGAGGAGGCCTTCGTTTTCATACAAACTGTAATATTCATTAACTTTTAAATTTATTGATCTGTTTCTGGATGTTATGTATACATGAAATTATATTTATAACTTAACAGTTGCAGAAGTAAATGTTCGAAAAGCTAAGGCCTAGCCTGATTAAATGTATTGTTCTTTGGTGGATTTTGGCTGTGTTTGTTGAATTTATTATGTCTATTTACTTTGAAATATGGGGACTTCGTTTGGCTGTCCAGAAACAGATTTATCGTCAATCTGGAATTTTTCAGCTACATCGTGACTACCAGACTTACTGGGGGAGGAAAGCCTGGACAGCACTACAGCTGAACTAACGAAATATCCGACCCCGGGTAGATGTCTGGAAACTTAACACCTGAAGAGAGGCGAGCAGGCTTGTGGTTACGAGTCAGCGACATTAACCAATCGACTACCAAGGCCCCCACTTTTCCACTGTCGTGAACTGGATGACCCAAAATAACAGTAGAATCGACGCTTAAAGTATATTTGCTTTTATGTCTAAACAATCCAATTAAAGTAAGAAAGGTATTATCACCACTGATGAGAATATACTTCGCTGAAGTTCGCATATGGTTATATGTGTTATACTTCTTTTCTTAAAAATGTTTACCGTCTTTTCTGTAGGTAAATGAAGATTCAGCAGAATGATTAATTAAATCAAACTGTGACATTCTCATATCAGGAGCCCGCGTTACAGCATCACCTTGATCATTGTTCCAAATGTATATCACATCTTGTTCAGAATATGCAACTAAAATATATCAGAGAAGATGAAATTACATATAAAAATAATCATTGTTATAATAAAATTTGAAAATGAAATAATTTAAGGAACTTTACGACATAAGAGGCAAGAACCAGATTTAGTGGCCTCGAAACGAATCTAAACCAAATGTATTAATACTTTATCAAGACTTCTAACAATCTATAAACATATTGCTTTATGATTTCCAGTTTATAAACATTAGCGTTAGCGACAAATAAAATTGAATGACTTATAATATCAGCAATAGAAATGATTTACAAAGATAGACGTTAATTTCAAAGTCATGTACACCATGGAGGAAATGTCAAATCTATAACAAATGTCCAAAATATATTACTGCAATGAGAGGCCTTTATAGAATACATTTAATATAATTACTGTTTTTTTTATTGGGAAGATGTAAGAAATATTCGTCAAACAATTAAATAAGTACTAGATTTAATCAATACTTTATTGATACTGTGTGTTGTAACTTGAATATCACAAACCGATGATATTTTTATGCATAACAGTGTCAGATAAACAGATTAGTAGAAGTTAAAATGTTTGTTTTCAGGCTAGTTATTTATTTTATTTTCTCATCACTGCCAGATCCGAAATGTTTCGCCGCTTCGAACTTTTTTATATTTTTAAAATCCATTTAAGTAATTTTAATACACTTTTATTGTTATTATTTTTAACTCTCTTTTTTCTCGAAAACAATAAGAAATTTACAAGTAATAATAAAAATCGTTCGCCACGATTTCTAAAAAAATTGATAAAAAACTAAAAATTTTATTTAACTGGCTTTGGCTCTATCAGAAAAAAACTTAAGTTTGAAAGAGTAAAGGAAATTTGTGTTTTTGTTTGGTTTGTTTTTCTGTTGTCTTGTTAAGTCCAAAGTTTGTATTATTTCCTTTTTTATATTTTTGCTGTCGTCTTGACCAATCTTTCGTATATTCTTGTTCTGTTACTAATATGTAATTCATCAGGAAACAAACACAGACTGAACTGATCACTGAAATTAATTTTCTGAGTAAAGGAAGTGTGGTAAACTATATGACGCATTGAATGGTTGCAATATTGTGAACTTCTGCATGAAAGAAAACAAACGAATGATGTTGAATTAAGATTTCTAGAATGTGAAAGACACGTTATCAAGTAGAATGAATGACAACATGATTTCCTAATCCCAGAACAAAGAGCTGTTTTTTTTTTACATTAAATAGACATGAACACTTATACATAGTCTCAGCAATAAACTTACAACTTCCAAAATGTAGAGGACATGTTTGAAAGTCCAAAGGATAATGATGAAGTTCCATCTTGCATATAGCACGAACTGTTAACCTGAAAATAAAAATTAGCAGTTTTTGGAGATAATAATAATAACAGTTAGAAAAAATATGATGATAATAATAATAGTTACAAAAGAAAAACAACCAAAAAGAAACAAAAAAAACCCCCAAAAAACAAAAACAAAAACCCAAATTATGATAATAATAATAGTTACAAGAGGATAGATATACCGAATACATTTGTTTCTGTAAGAACAGACTATGTTAGGCCATCCGAATTTTATGTTTGTTTTCATATATGATTTACTTGACATTTTTAATTTTCAACCAAACAAGTAGTTGTATAATTTACACTGTAACCATAATATCTTGCAGATACGCCAGAGTACATTATTATTACATTTTCCTCTAATATAGCTTCCGATATATTACTTTAAGTTTATTCATGTATAGTTTTATGATATTCTGGAAATGAACTTTGCAGTATCTAATCACCTTTTTTCTATTTTCGTATGATTTAAACATGACAGTTTTCAATTGCTTTATATCTATTATAAACATAATGATTTTCTCTCTCTCTCTATTTCACACTTTTTCTTCCTTATTTCCACATAATATGACTGGTGCATGTCTAAAAACTATTATTAGACTTTACAGAAATATACGACTCGTGCTTAGTATCACTCTGCTTTTAGAACTGCTATTTTTCAATTAGCGTTTCACAAAACATTACACTTTCAATTTTTAATCTGTGAATTGACCATTAAATCATTGTCCTTTCGTTGAAAAATTTGCATGGATATTGCCCATTAATGGAAAATATATTACCAATAAAGGAAAAACACAAGAATAGTTCAGTTTACACAATTGCAATGGTATCTTCAAACGTCAAATGTTTTATTAATGTGGTCATTAAAACGATACAACGTTGAAAAAGCAAAACAACGTATAGTAATATCATAAATAGTGTTTGTTTCTGTTGTCCATACTTTTGAAATGCTTTTTAGCTCACCTTACCTGAAGGATTATGTGAGCTATTACCATCACATGGCGTCCGTCGTCGTTAGCTTTTCACATTTTGATCTTCTTCTCTGAAACCATTCGGCCAGTTGAAATCAAACTTGGCAATAATGTCCATCGGTTGGTCCTCTACGGAATTTGTTATTCATCATATTCAGAAATTCAACATGTTTGCCATAGCCAATAATCTGTTTGATTGGCCGAAAGTTCAAAGATTTTCTTGTCTGAAACTACAGAGCTAATGGAACTGCTTTTTGGTATATATGGTACTTGGATGGGCTTCTACCAAAATTGTATTTTTCATGTAAATCAGACTTCCAAATTAACTGCCATCGTGGAATATAGTTTAACATTGGGAATACACTTAAAGATCTATTTCTTGGAAATAACTGCGACAGTTAAACCAAAATTGTTCATGAAAAATCATAGATGGTCTTTCACCGAACCGGTGTTTTTTATGCAAATCAGAATTCCAAGATGATCGCCACTGCAGAACACAGTTTAACATTGGACCTTATTCGAAATGCAGCTGACGATCTTCTTTTTGGAAATGTATGTGATAGTTAAACCGAAACTGTTCATAAATGTTTATTGGATTGTCCTTTACCAAATCTGTGTTTTTCATGCTGACCAAAATTACAAAATGGCCGCCACTTTGGAACGTAGTTTAACACTGGATCCTTTTCGAAAAATTTTTTTAATGATCTTCTTGGGTACGAGTGAGAAGGTTAAATAGAAACTAGTCATGAATGATTATTGGATTGTCCTTTATCAAGTTGTGTTTTTCATGCCAATCAGAATTCCATGATGGTTGTCATTGTGGAACATAGTTTAACATTGGAAACTATGTGAAATGCTCTTAAAGATATCTTCATCTTCAAAACAATTGGGACAGTCAAATTGAAATTGTTCATGGATGATCGTTTGATGGTCCTTTACCAATCTGCTTTTGCTGTCAATCTGAGTTCCATAATCCTATGAGAAATGCATTTAAAATCTTCATCTTCTAAATGACTGAGATAGTGAAAGCGAAACTGTTCTTGAATGATCATTGGATGATCCTCTACAAATTTGTGGTTTTCATGCTGATTGGAATTTCAAGATGTCCGCCACCCTAGAATATAGTTTAACATTGGAGCCTTTTGGAAAATGTATTTAATGATCTTTAAATGAAATTTAAACAGAAACTAGTTATGAATGATCATTTGATTGTCTTTTATCAAATTAGTGTTTTTCATGTTAGTCAGAATTCCAGCATGGCTGCCATTGTAGAAGATAGTTTAACATTGGAACCTATGTAAAATGCTCTTAAGAATATCTTCATCTTCAAACCAATTGAGACAGTCAAACTGAAGTTGTTCATGAATGATCACTGGATGTCCTTTACCAATCAGTTTTTGCTGCAAATCTGAGTTCCATGATAGCCGTCACTGCAGAACATAGTTTAACATTGGACTCTGGGGGAAAGTTCTTCTTGGAAACGATATATTCATTTAAAATATCCTCCTTCAGAATCAATGGGCCAAATGAAACCAGTCCTAAGATGATACTCTTTTAAAATTTTATCTGACAAGTCAGTCGGTGTTGCAAGCCGGCCACAATAATAATTAACGTAAATTGACAATCTTCTTCATCTGAACTACTCTGCCAAATGAAACCAAACTTAGTGCATAAAGTCATGACATGGTCCAGTTCAAATCTTTACATATAAAGGCCAAGGGTCCACAAGGTCCAGCACCAGGGGTCAGCGTTTTACATTGGCTTTAGTAGGAGAAACCTTCGTCAAACTTGTATGTTTCAGTTATTAACATGGATTTTGCATTAACTGTTATTGTGACATGGTAATTTAGTTTTAAATAAATGAACGCCCATGGCCCATTAGGCCTAAACCTCTCAGTTTCAAAGTTCAACATACATATAAGCTTAAATTTGAAAAAAAAACTCCAGAAATCTTTCTTGTTTATGCAAATGAAGGCCCTAAATTCACTGAGGTCTTAGCCCAGAGATCCAAATTTTAACACAAGGCTGAGCGGAAAAAAAGCATCAGCAACAATAATAATTTAATAACTTTATGACAAGGTGAGTAATACAGGCTCAGGTTAGCCTCTAGTTAAATGGTAGCCATTAGTTTTGCTATGCAAAGTATGCCAATAAGGTTTTGGAATGACTTATGCAAATGGAAATAAAAATGGGACATTTTCCTGTTGTAATTATGGTAAAATACCATTTTCTGTCCATGAACATGACGAAGTTAGATCTTAAACAGACAAACTTTCTTTTTGTTTGGTCTAATAACATTATCAGTGGGCACTAAACAATAACGAAATAAAAAAATGTTACATGTGTTACATTAGCAAGAAGTCTCTTCGAGTTCTGTGTAATCATTTTTTTTTCGATTTAGTTTACAATTATGGCATTCTCCTCAGTTTTGCCTTTTCAAATAATCAACAACGAAATCAAGACTACAATTAAAGCGTAATATTAAATGAAAATTAGTACAAGATCTATCATAACTAAAATCTAGGTACTCTTAACCATATTAATTGTCCAGTATTTGGTGTATTAAGCGTCACTGCTTTTGGATCTTTAGACGTTCGACATGTTTGAGATCATTTCTTAGTGCTAATATTTCTATATCAAACTATGTGGAAACATCGTTTATGATGACAGGTTAACTATTAATCTCCCACAGCGTAACGTTAACCAAAGTTCTTCATTAACATGTATATTTCAGCCGAGTTTTTTCCCCGAAGATATCCATAAAAATTGAATGTTCGAAATTTCCTTTCATTTTGTCATTCCAAAAAGCAGTACAATGTTATATTTTATTCCAGTTTTTCAATCGAGATGCTTAATATAGGACAAGACAACTGACAACTTACAAATATAAATCGTCTGGTTAGAGTCATTCTTACATGAATAACGGTACCATCGTGCGCCCATCAACGTAAGAACTGACATAATAGTATGCAGATTAGATTAAAATAGGTCTAAAGTTACAATTACACATCATATAAATCCTCTGGAGCTGTCAATGTTCCCTGTCTTGGAATTGGAATACTCTTCACTGTAAATCAGAAAACAGTTTGCCGCACAATTTTTATTCTGCCAAGAGCCTGGTGTTCAAATAACGATATTCATTAGCTATTATATACCTCGGTAAATGGAAGCATACTGAATAGGTTTACTCTTTTGAATGGATCATCGTATTCATAAATCATTAGGAATATATCTTCATAGAAATACAAAACAATACAAAGACTGAACCAATTAATTTAAATATTTGATATAATCTAATTGACTATGGTTATACTTATAAACTGGATTTCAAATTCGACATAGGTCCGAGAATTTCTTTAAATACATACCGTTGTGATAAGAACATAGAACCATTCCGACTTATTCGTACAAATCGATTAGGGGTTGGGACCATGTGTAAATACGACTTCCTTCCATTGTAAAATACTGTATCAGGAAACCAAATTCTTTCCAGTATTTTGATGCTGACGGAAATGTTCTCCATTGATGATGCATTTGTAGCAAGTCTTTCGTCCATCCATCGTTGTCTAAAATATATGTCAATCGAGTAGACCTATAATAACGAAATAGTAGTTTAGAAACATGATTATAGAAGATTAAGCATGTCTGGATACGAGGAAAGCCTAGTCTAACAGCAGTCTTCAGTGTGGGGTCTAACAATACTGGACTTCAAATGTACTTCAGTAAAGCTTTTGGTTTGTTTGTTTTTTTTGTTTTTTGTTTTTTTTGTTTTTGTTTTTGTTTTTTTTTTTCGACAGAAAATTTATGTTCTTGATGGATGAAAAAGGTATTACAGAACCAAAGAGTCACTCCGAGTCCAAAAGAAGCGGTCCAAGTCCATGTCTTCAGCTGTGTATAAATTTTATTTTGATTTGTCCGCAGAAGGAAAACAAGTTTTACATTTTCCTGAAAAAAGCTCCAAATCAAGAATAGTTTGTATCCAGAAATCAAAATTTACCATTAGTTATAGTGACCAAATTATTGTGAATCTCCACATCGTAGTTAAAATCCTTCTTCTGAGAAACATTCCATCAAACAGCTCTTCATAATGCTAATGTCAAATCAGTGAATTGATCATTGGTATATTCTGCTTATTTCCTGTCCGCAAGTTACAATAATCTTTTACTCTACCTTTCTTCGTGAAAACGATAGGTGCTACCGCTATTTCCAAAAATAAAAGTTTAGTAAAATACATGTAAAACAGAATGGACAACTGATCAATTTGATAGTCAGCCATATTGACAAAGGCCACACTTTGTAAAACTAAAGATCTACCAATGACCATGACATCGTAACTAAAAAACAAAAGGCGTCTAACTTTTCCATAAGAAAAGCCTTTTCAAAGTGTAAAGGCAGACAGACGAATCAATCGAGCCTATCGTAGGTTGTAATAATAAACTTTTAATTTAGGATTACATGTTCGTGTTCGGCTCAGTATAGAAAATTCACGTTTTTGATTGGTGGGAAAGGTATTACAGGACCAAAGATTAACTCCAAAAACAAGAGAATCTGTTCAAGTCCGTATCTTCAGCTGTATATGAACTTCTTTTCTGATATTTTGGCCGCAAAAGCAAGAGTTTTACACAAAAAAGCTCTTAACCAAGAAAATTTTCTGCACAGAAATCAAAATTTGTTTTTAGTAACAGTTAACAAATCTGTTTATGAATCTCCACATCTTTGTCCAAAAGTTCCTTCTAAGTATATACAGATTTGATAAAAGGGAAACATTCCATCAGAAATCTCCTCATAATACCTAAATGTCAAATCAGTAAATTGAACATTGACATATCCTTCCTAATTTCCTGTCCATAGGTTACAATGATCTCTTGTTCTGCCTTGTCTGTATGAAAGCGATAGGTGCTGCTTGCTATTCCCAAAAGAAAATTTAGTAAAACAAACAGAATAGACAAGAAATCAATTTGATAGACAGCCATACTGACAGAAGAAAGACGGACTTTGCATTTAAAGATCAACCAATATACATGGGCAATACGCTAGATATCACTACAAAGCAAAACTACAAAAAAAAAAGAAAAAAAAATAAGAATCTGAGGAAATGTAACGAACAAACTTGTCACACCATTGAACAATTGATAATACTATTATATTTTAAAATGATTAAAACAATAAATATATTTATAAACAGGCCTTTTCTTAAGTAGGTCCTTAAACAGGTTTGGCTGTACTTAACCACCTTTTCGACAGTACCAATGCTGATGAGACATATTGTGAAAAGATGTGTGTCAGATACAATTATGTGTTCCATTCGTAGGTGTTGCATACAAGCATATAAATACACTATCTATTTGTCACATATCCATCAACATGCCAATCAAGCCTATGTCTAGTCAAGATATGGTTACATATTTGGCTTTCCAAGTAACTGGCTTCCAACACCACTTGTGAGACACGGGTTTTTGAAATGAACATATGAAAAATTAAATTAATTTTGATATATTATAAAAATGTATATTTTTTAAGACTGATTTAAATAAGGTAGCATGGAAATTTAAACTCAGAGAAAACATCTATTTTCTCAAGTGAAAATACGATTTGCATTTTTTTCATATATGCAGATTATGTGGACGGTACATATTCACAAATGGGACATATTTATTACTTTGTACCAGGAACTCTTAACTACAAAACCATTAAAATGTTTTATAACAAATGTGTTCAGAATCTTCAGAACATAATATGTTTAACTAACAATTTTGAATGTCTGAAAGATAAATTTTACACGCAATAAACTAAATCTTCAAATGTAAAATGTCTAGAGAAATGGAAATTCGAAAATAACTCAATATGAAGAAATTTGTTTCACGTCAGTAAAAGGTTTAATCACGAATTCTGTTCAATCCGAATAAATATATCACTTAAAAGTACATGAAGAGTTTCAGAAATTCAATTATCTTGAGTAAACGACACTAATTGCAGTAAATTAAAATTATAAAGATCGCCGGTCCTTTTGCAATTCACAAATATGTAATACATGAAAACGCGCATAGCTTAGGCAAATATGTAATACATGAACACGTGCATAGCTTAGGCAAACATGCAAAATAACACTTAAAATTAAGAAAGAGGACAAACAAATATGTAGTATCAAATTATTTTCATAACGCATACTTACAGAAAAAAATCAAACTTCAAATATCAGAATATGATTTCTGTCTTATCTTTTCAAATTGTCTGTTAGCGGTAAATTTGCTTACTCCAATATGACGATGCTACAAGCAATACCTTTGCAGTGTAATTTATTTGTCAGTACCAAAGCAGGCGCGTTAGTCAGAAAGTCAGAATTGATAAACTCACAGTCGAAAATCATGTCAAAGAAAAACATGATCGTAATTAACGAACAGAAATACAAATTACTAAGAAATATATTAATTCAAGTTTAGATATACCCTAGACGGATAATCCATTTGAGATGGCAGTGATATAATTTTCGAAGTGATGATTCCAGCTTAAGCTTTTGATAACTTTGGTTGAGTAGTTTACTAGACAAGAACAAGCCTTTGACAAGGAACTCGTTATAGAGCGCGTTTTAGAATATCATATAATCTGGGATATATAGACCCCATATGCAAAGGAAACAACTCAAAATGGGAAATTTACAATTGGAAAACTAGTCATCCAGTTTGTCATAAATTCGTGAATGCAAACGACGCTCTGTATGAATTTCCAGGAATAACTCTCAGTTCCGTGTAAATATATATAGAATCAGAGTGGTTAGTAACAACATAAGTTTTCTCTCTACCCAAAACTATGCACATGTACCTTTGCGTACTGTCTTTCTAACAAAAACGATTATTTAACAGCTTAAGGCGGTCTTTTTGTTTTGAATGATGATTTGCTGTATACAAGGTAGAGAAATCGGAAGTTGGAATATTACTATAATTTCAATATGAGTATGATGTGGTCTTAAACAGTTTAACAAATCTATAAAGTTTTCAGAATTTATATCTGATTGATACCGTTTGCAGAACAAACTTTTTCTTAGTACGTCCGAAGACCTTTTTTGGCTGCTGACAGAATACAAGTAAGAATGTTTGGAAGAGGTTTTGTGTAACACCTGGAAGAACCGACTATATAACACTGTTTGTAAGGATATTTTATGTAATTTTGGTATCCAAAACGTTCATAGTTCAACTGTTGCAATAGCTTTTATGAACAATCCGGATTTGTTACTACAAGTGTAGGGATTCATACATGGATGGGGTACATTTGTAATTTATTTTATTTCACTTCCAATTATTCTACACGTACGATAACATAAAGATGTGATCATACGTACCATATCCTTTTCAGAAATCGGACCCATTGATCGCAGGTAAATATCTGTTAATACCTCGACTGGACCACCTGAAACAGCATACAAGTGTTTCAATATTAATATTTGCTGAGGTAAATAACAAATGGAAACATTTCAACGAAAAAAAAAAAGAAAGAAAGAAAAATGATAAAAAATTATGCTTTCCAAAATGATAAATTAAGACAAACAAAGGTTCTCAAATGATAATAATAATACCGAAAACTTTTAATGCTCGAAGAGGAAGTGTATTTCCTAACTACCTTATTGGTCCATAATCAGTTTTAACACGATAACCTTAATAATTATTAACTTCGACTACAGCTAATTTTACCACATGCAAAAAGTTTCATTGTTATTGTTTGTTTGATTGTCATACTTGACTACAATACATTGTATTTTGTTTTCAAGAAGGTTTTAGAAGACAGGTTTATGCTCTTGACTAGCAAACTTAATGTAAAATATTACTCATACACAAGAGCGTTTGATAAAGCTATGAATAACAGAAAAGGAATCTGACAATTAAGTTATTGCAAAAAAAAAAAAGAAAAAAAAAATACCATGGACATATTACAACCAAATTTATTATAAACTTGTTTTAGGTACTTATTGTACAGATTCAACCTGCTTTCTCTGTGGGTCTTATTCACACTTTTTTGTCTTCAAGTTTTCCGCAAGTGCCACATTTACATCTTTACAGTAGTCTACGAAAACTGGAATGGGGCTTCTAACTTCTTACTTAAAAGAAACAAAACAGTCCTACGCAGAGTGATAAACTGAATACAGCTTCTTCGTTTTCAAGATATTTTGAAACATAGAAGACGACAGACAACCTCATATGGGGTTGTCTGGGGACGAAAAGACTAAATTTAGTTATAAATAAATACACGTAGGGTGTGATGGCACACGCCCAATAAAAAAACCATGATTTTTGAGGGGCCAGAACTGGGAGGAAAAGAGCAAATTTGAACCCAAATACATGTACGTTTTTTCTTTTCTATACTATGTCTGTCTTTAATTTGTCTTCTCTTCTGAATCATTGATTTTAGAACACTACCATATTATTACGAAAATCAGGGCACCATAAATATTTACTTCAAAAACACAATTCGCACCCCTCTGATGAAATTCTGGCAAATTAGCACCCCCTCGGATGAATCAAGAAATATCCTATTTTACGTACAGTATGCATAGTATAGAACAGAATGACATCCAAACTGCATACATGCACGAAATATGACCTTATGGAAAACCAAGGGTATATAAATTCCTTCTACAAACGGAGGAAGAATATTTGGTCGGGAATCAATTTCAACTACTACATTCTACACATATCTACTAGCGAAATCTTATCCAAAGTAAAATGATCCATTAAGCAGTCTTGCTCTACGTCTTTTTTGCAGCTTATGTTGCCGTTTAAAATTTTTCTGGGATTAAGTAATCATGTGTAACGTAAATGTCCCATCGCACATTTGTTTTTTCTTTTGTATAAAGAATTCATATCCTTTCCATAAGGTCATGTTTCGTTCAAATATGCAATTCAGATGTCTTTCTATTATACATTACGCATATTTTACGTAAAGTAGGATATTCCAGGGGCGTAGCCCGAATTTGTCAGAATGGGTGCGAATTTTGCCGTGGTTTCATCAGAGGGGTCAGAATTTGCTTGTCAGAGTAAATTGTTTGATAGTTTTCAGATTTTCAAAGTGAGAATGGAAAAACTCGTTTGGACTTAAATTTACCCTCTCCTACCTCCTGTGTTCCTTAAAAAAAAATCATATTTCAAACAATTTTGCGGTACATGTGCGATCATACACTGTGCATTCCCATCGATTATGCGCATGTATTCATAATTAATTTTAGATTTAGGTTTTTTGTTTCCAGACAACAACGTTCACCAAAGTTTGGGTTCGTTTGTCCTGTCGCCTTCTATATATTAAAATGTCTTGAAAACACTCTGTGTGGGAATTATTTGTTTCAATTTTTTTTGTATATTTCAACTGATCGTGATATTACATACCAGTAAATGATGATATTTCACTTTTTCCATTTGAAGCTTTAAGAATAGCCAGACGGGAATAAATTGGTGTCCGAAAAATATCAGATATGACAACATTGAAGTAAGAAGTAAGAAGTTATAAGTAATAATGAAGAAGTTAGAAGTAAGTTGTTACAAATAAGAAGTTAAAAGTAATAACTAAGGAGTTAAAAGTAAGAAATTTAGAAGTAAAAAGGTAAAAGTAAGTAATTAAAAGAAAGAAGTTAGAAGTAAGAATTTAAAAGTTAGAAATAAGAAGCTATAATCAAGAAATAAG
>JAOXYI010187939.1:0-11251 GCA_028566495.1 Lithophaga antillarum | reverse complement strand
TGTTCAAATATTTCTACAGGGTCAATTTTTATTTGATCATCCCACCAAAGGTCATAGAATGAACTATTGTTCCTGTTTAAACACTTCAAAATATTTCCAATCAATTTAAATAATTTCAGAGGCGAACCTTTATCAATTTAGACCAATTAAAGGGTTAAAAAATCATAAATATTTAAATGACATAGTCATTTCTATTAATATAGCTGTTGCAAGGCACTTAGTCTTACTATTTTATATTTTTTTTTCTTTAAATAAAATCAGATATTTCATTACAGTTAATTATATCTTTGGAATTTTAATAAAAAAGTTAAAAACAATACCTTCAGTTTATTTGTGATAAACATAGAAATAATATATTAGTCATCAATTTATTTATTGTTTTTTTTTCATAAAAGGAGGGGTTGTTTCTGCTAAAATTCAATAATATTGGTTATTTATCAAGATATCATTTCAGTCCCTTTAACAAATTTTGAAACTAAAGCAAACATGATTAATATCTACCATCAAATAAAAGTAAAAACATACTTAAGCTGTATAAACCTTCAACTTTTATAAGATAAAATTGCAATCTGAAGCTGTTAAACCAGACCATATGATGTCTATTTCATGTTCAGATATGGCTAAAGGAGGACAAAATTGACTTTACCCTTTGTTTACCTCCAAACAAAGGCATAAGTGTCCAGACAAATATATTCAACGAAGCTTGTTTTGGTCACAATTGGTGTGGAAATCAAACAGGCTCATTAGTTAACACACAGAGCAAAAATAAATTTTGATACAAAAAATCTGCAAACAGGTTTATGAAAAACCAAAAGCAAGAGGAAAACGGACTGATGCACGAGTTAAGACATATACCCATCTTGACTCTGTAGCGTGGTTGTAAGAAAATTTCGCTCAAATCATTCTATTACCTGAAATAAAATTTGTTACAAATGTTCTTTGCTGTATAATATGTTTGAAAGTCTGTCAGACTGAAACAGCATCATGTACTATTATATGCCAAAGCAAGCTGCTGCTCAAAAACCAATCAAAATCTGTATCAATTAAATACAGATCAAGGTTTAACAACTGTTTTGTTTAGGTGTTTACTACTATCAATATATGTTATGTCATTGTCAATTTTGGTAAAACAGACCTCAGAATAAATCAATTCCTACCTGCTTTCATTTCCTTTGTCTAACAGTGTTTGTATCTGTTCATTATCTTTCACCACATGGGAAGACAAATCTACAATATAAAGGTATTTTATGGTCATTATTTCAGCTGGGGAGAAATAAGAATATTTGTTGTCATTATAATTTGCATACAGATACGGTCAGCTCTCGTTATCTCAAACACAGATAACTCGATGTGAAATTTTGGACCCTCTACAGCAGAATCTAGCTAAATTTACTCCTGATAACTTGAATTTCGGTTAAGTCAAAGAAAACTGACTTGTCGATTTCAAATGAGAGTCAGCTGTAATTATAAGGTGTTCCACTTTTAAAGGTACAATAATTTTAGCTTGTAAAAGTAAAAGGGAAATACAAATACTGTAACTATTCTGTGAACATGAAATAAATGAGATATCTTCATGTACAGTTTACCTTTTGGGATTCTCATGATTGACTGAGCAGGTCCTGCATATATGAAACTTGCTGTGGAGAACATACAAGAATATTCCTAAAAAAATTGAATACTTAAAAGTGGTAATTATCCAATATAAAACAGAAATACTATTACAGAGGAATCCCCTTGCAGACCAATTTCATGTAACATTCTCATCTATATACAACTTTTTCAATTTTTTTTCTTGAATAAAATCTTGCCAAAATACCAAGAAATTAATTATATACTTGAGGTTTATAATGATGACCATACCCTGTACATATGGACCTTCTTTGGGATGTTCTCTCACTTTCAGTGTGTACTTTTCACTCTGTCTGGATAAAGAGGGTCGTAATAAATCTCTAACTCTCTCATTATAAATCTCTAAATAACTGAAAACAGAAAAAATCATTAGATAAAATACATAATAAATGCACATTGTAATGGTACATCTGTGTGTATCAGTTCAAATCTGTTGTATACCTTGAGCCGCATCGCTGTGAGTTGCGGAAGGACAATTTTGATGCAATTCATACAACAGGACCGAGTTGATAAAAAAAAAAAAAAAAAAAAAAGATGCACCATCACATCTGTGCATATGATGCATTTGTCTAACATTTTCAAAATGAGCTTCGAAAACATAGATATCTCATTACTTTCAATGTCTAAATGGCATTGAAAAAGGGAACTCTTTCATATGAGGTTGTATTGTTGTTACATTCATAAGGAAATCTGTATTGTGATGTCATGGAAAAACAGTTCTGGCGTAACGACAATTTATACCACATAAAACGTGATACTAAGTTTTGTATCACACTGTTTTTGTGCTGTCTTCTAATACATAAAAACACTAGTACTACTAAGGTTAACAAGAATAATACCAAGTATGGACCTGCATTGCCAAATGTCATTGATGGAGATGTAGGGATGTAAAATTACATTACACTTGCAAAATTTAGATTAAATTGTACAAAAACTGTAGGAGTTACAGATTACACAAACTATGTACTGCTTATGTTTCGGACAACAAAAATGTCAAAATTTCACATATGGAAAATTATCAACAAAAGTTCTGAAAATAAGAGGTGCATTTCATCAACTGAACTACAATTCCATAGCAGAATTTAAAACTGACTTTAGGACTTACAGATTACACAAACTATGTACCCTAAATGTTTCACACAGACGTATGGAATTAAGCAACTACTAGACCCGTGCTCATCTCTGGTGGTGCAGATAAAAATGATCAACTCATTGTTACTTCTGAAAATTACTGATGAAACATTATTGTCATTTTTGCCATGACAGAATTTCTAACCTAGTGTAGGCTCAACTCAGCAGTCATGATAATGGTGATTTATTCTCAGCTATAAAAACTTCCATGTTGCTGTGGCTGAACTGGAAACCATATATTTTCTGTTATACCTGTATTTACCTGATATTGATTCGAAAGGTGATATCTGTAGCTTCAAAATCATCAACATGACTAAATAAACCCTGAAACATAATACAAATCATTTTAAAACTTGATTCTAAATAAAATATACTCTTGCTTAATGAAAAGTTTCAAAACAGCAAAGCTTCATTTAATATGTTATCTATACCCAATTTTTCTATTGAAACTGATCCACATAAATGTATCTAAATTTTCATCGTTATTGGTCTTCATGTTCACTCTCCAAACACAACAAATTAAATTCCTTTGTTCTGAACAGTCTGTTCACACAAGGGACCAATGATAAAGATAAAGAATTTTCCACACAGAAGGTAACAGTGCTATTTTTGCCAAGCAGATGAACATTCATTTCTCCTGTTATAGAAGGGCCAGTGGAAATCCATCCAGGATCTCTCTTCTACCATTATCATATGTATCGTCCTAATATCAATATTTAGAAGCTTTTTTTTCAGCAGCCAAAGAAGACTTATAAAGCAATATCAAGGTAAACTGAGGAAAACTGGACTTTATTCATAACTGCAGTTTAAGCATACATCTCCGTATTGGATGGAACTTGAATTATTCAGAAAGTCTGGACTATAAGCCATACATTATCGCATGGTAATGTTTAAAGTTTTATAGCAACATTTCACTTTAAGTTTGATAAATATTTATTTCAGAAAGGAAAACGTATTTAATAAGCTATAAATTTCCATAATTTAGGACTTGGAACTAAGTTGATAAACATGGAATCGCACTTTAAATTTACTCTAGTTAACAAGTTTTTCACTTTAAATGTATCAAATACGCCAAACCTTAGGGTGATAAGGAAGGGTGGCAAATAATTACAATTTCAATGCTGGGGTATAGCGATAAGGCAATCGTGCAGAAATAACATAAGTAAACATTAAATGCCAATTTTAGATTGATCAAATGACATATGTTTAAAGCTAATCTACGATTATTGAATTGACAACAATGCTGTGGATATTTGAAACTGATAGGTGTTTTAATGCTGATTATTAGAAATCACTACACTTATTCAAAGACAAACTTTTCAACAACCTAATTAAATTTATTTTGAAGTATATTTTCTGTGTTAAGACTGCCAGATAATTTTGATAATATTAAACTCCTTGCGCTTTATCATTTCAAAATATGTAAGAACTGGTAACCCTAAACATAAGCATAACCCCCACTATAATTAGTGTAAACAAGATAATGTCTAAATGCACAACAAACTGGTACAGAAATATATAATGCAAGTTCGTTTTCGTATAATGTACTAATTCCTACTTGTTCATGCTCCCTTGTGGGTTCATGCTACACATTATACATTGACAGTGTTCAGTTTAGTAAGAATTATATTTCATTAAACAAAAATTATTTGATTCAGAGGGATTTTATGATGCTACTGGTCTAGTTCTTGAAAATTGAAATAAAATTTTCAACCACAAGTATTTATTGTTTATTTCATTATCTATGAACATGACTTTTTTCTCTTTTTGAATTCTGGATCACTATGGGAGTACTAATATCGGTAGAAAACAATGAAAACTTTAATCCTAGTCAAATAATCAATGAAAAATCTGTATTCTAAATAGACTGCTCCTTTCAAATTCATGCAATATTTGGCGTAACATTTATAGCTCTAGGATACTAAATTTATTTATAGATAAATGATCAAATAAAATTGGAAGCTAAGATATTACTATTAATGACTTAAAAATTTCATGGGACATAAATGATGAACATTAAGAATGTAGTAAGATTTCACTTTATTTGTATATGACGAAAGTGTACTTTTTCAGTAATATAACTAAAGATTCATGTCACAATCTCTGTTAACTAAATTAAACCAAGGAAATTCTACATAACCACCAATATGAAGATACTAATATGTGAAATTCATTTCAAATAATGTACGCATTCATTCAAAGAACAAACAATTTCAGCTGCTTAAGAGACAAAAAAAATCAGGTTTAAGGTCACGGTAGCCTTTCTAGTTGTTACAATTTCAAACAGTTGGAATTCATACCAAGTAACATCACACAAATTATTAAAAAGATGACAGGAAGGAACAATAATGTTCATCACAACAAACTGCACTCCACAGTTTTTCCTATGATACATGTATATGTATGTGAATAATGCTTTAATCGAAACCTTTAAACATTTCGATTTTTTGTCACCAACTTCCAAATCCAGTTTGAAAATTCTGGCTAAAAATTCAACAAATAAATGCTAAGTTTTATGTCAGCAATTTGTTCCATACATTGCTTTGGATAATATGCAGTAATTTACATGTGTAAAATAATAACCAGCAAAAGCACAAGGACAGGTCGTGTAAACAAGCATCTATTTCTGTTTGTCATGGACTTCAAAGTAAAGAGCTAGCTAAAATTGTCCACTGATTTTATTTGCTTTTATTTGTATCTGGGAATACAATCCTTTTTATTTGTTCAAAATTACATGATGATAAAGATGACAACATATTGAATTAACCTGCATTTTCAGACATATCCTTTAAAATCAATCCAATGATTTACCATTTGACTCTGACAATAGAAACATAAATTGTACATGATTTAAATACTTCAAGTTACATTAAAATATTCTGCTGCATAAATATTTATATCTAAGCAGAGTCATGATCAATGTGATCAATACACACTTTACAAAAAAAACTTAAAATCTGCTTCCCCATTTTAAAAATTCAAAATTTGTATACACTATAAAAATATTGGGTAATCCAGAAATTATAATCAATTTCTTAACAGAAAACTTAGATCATGTTTAACAGGCTTCAACACTTTGCCCAGCAGCTACATATTTTTACACATCTGTTTCTACCTTCCTATTTATGGTTCTCATGGCCTTCCATATATTTCAATTTCTGCCTTTTGTGGTAATAAGACATCCTGATGACCAGTGGAAAGTACAAGTACAAAAAACCTTCATATATTAGCTTTTTTGTCAAAATGTGGGTCAGTCTTAAAACCCCTGATACTCCCAGTGAGAAAATCTTGATATTTTTGGTGGGGATAGGCATCCTTAATTCAAAGTTTCCCACAAAGTTCAATTCTGTGAATGTGAAAGTCACTCCAAATTACCAAAATATGTGTATACCAAATGGTGACAAATTTTGTTCAGTCTCCAGGCCCAGCATAAAATCCGAATCAAAATTGTGAAAAAGTCCATTTTGACAGCAGTCAGTTTCCATAAACTGGAAATTGGGCTTGTAGAGCTCTGAAAGTGCATGGAGATCCATGAAGAATGCCCAGCATATGTATAAACAAGAAAGAGACATTGAACGCCATTTGGAATGCCAGGTCAGGTTTTTGGTTGAAAAGTGGACAATGTACATGCAAAAAAGCCATAAATCTCATGGCCAAATGCTGACCTCCAAATACTTCTGGTATTATAACCTGTGACACTAGAAGTTTAAACAACTAACCAGTTGATCGAAGGTTACTCGGTAAACAAACAGATGGTCCACGATATTGTTTACATTAACAGAATATTTGCTTTTTCATTTATTTATAACTACTTTTAATCTCCTTTAATGAAAGTTTATTTGAATATTTGACGATTTAGTTTGTAACTGTTTAAATCCAAAAAAAAAAACAATCAAACACCCTTACAAAAATATCATTAAATCTCTAACCATCTCAAGATTTTCATGTCACCTTAGATCAGGAAAAAGTTTGGTCTAGAAAAGGATATCAATAAAACATCAATAATCAAAATGTTAACATCAGAAAAAGCAGAAACTTGTTTCTCTAAAAATAAAAATGTAATCCATTGATAATATTGGATGGTTTCTTGTCACTTTCAGCAATTTTTGAGTTGTATCACAACTACCAGACTTATTAGGGGAGGAAAACACTGACAGCTATCTATCAGAACAGCAAAACCTCCTACCTGGTGTCTGGAACCTTACGAAGAGAGTCAACCAGGACTCAAACCTGGAGAGTGGTGTTAGGCATGTGGTCATGAGTCAGTGACCTTAACCACTCAAACACCCAGGCTCCATTCATTAGACTATTTACGTCATATATTTCAAATATTTGTTAAATTTAGAGTGATACCGATGAATTCTTGGAAACAGCAGCTAGTCCAACCACAAGTACAGTATATACAAACAGTATTTCTCCTAGTTTTAGAAACAATGACAACAAAACAGTATTTGCTTCAAAAAAGTACAACCATTATGACTATCAGAAGAAAGTGAACAGACTTAGTCCTTACTTGAATAACCAACATTTTAATTGTATATCTACATAGTCATACTAGCACAAATACTACACAGTATATATACAGTCACAAACTGGAGTAAATGCATTAAGGTTCTTTAAATTGGTACAAAGAGATGCTATCATTTCAATATAACGGTACATTTCTAATGGTGTGGCCTGTCCACTCAATCTAACTTATGTATATGACAATGCTTTCTGTCATGTATATCTACTTACTTCACAGATTCTTGGAATCAGTCCTGGGTCTTCCTGAAAATAGATAAACATGTAATGTGTCAGGAAAAATACATATGTAGTATACTATAGTATTCTGTCAATTTCCACTATGTGTCACATTTGTCAACACTGCACAGCATAAGTGTGAAGTAGCTTTCTATACTTAATGGCACTATTCAGTGCCTGTCTCTATCATGTACATGTATAACAGACAGAAAACCAGTTGAATCATTACTGTGTCATAGATGGAACCTTTTAAGAAGAAACGAAAGAATCAGTTTCATTTTTTGTAAGAATATCTGTAACCTTTCACTTGTTACATTTGTCTGACCGTTTCAAAGTGTTGTACCTGTTTCAAAGTATTTGTGTGTCTAGGTTAGGGTATGTGTGTGTTTGTCACAAGGTTTCTCTCTCAATTTTTCATACACATGAATATTGTATTTTTTTCTGTATCTGAAGACTTACCTGGATACCAGTCATGGTATAGGTCTTCCCTGTGCTGGTCTGACCATAGGCCAACACACAGGCATTATACCCCTCAAAGGCTGCCTGGAGTATCTCTGTACCAAGGTCCTGGAAAACCTGAGGAAACAAAAAGAAATTGTGATGATACTGAAGAACTGAAAATACAAATGTAAAATGTTATGGTACTATAGCTTCTAAAACAGAAATGTTTTAAACAAACTTCACAAATTCAGTAATGCTTCATTCACATCTTCCAATGATCAATTAATTCATTTAATTTACTTTTTGTACAGCAGCAATTCCTCGCATGTTCTTTTGCAGAACAGGAAAAGTACTACTAATCTGGGCTCAAGATTCTGACGAAACTAAAGTAAGAATGGGCATAACTCACAAAACAAAATTTTGAAATCTCTATACAATGTTAATTAAGCATGCTAAGTTCAATGCCACCCTGTTTAAACTGTTGAAGACAATAAGAACAATGCAGAAAATACAAGTCCATGGGAAATTGATTACCATTTTGAATGCAATCAAGTAAAGAATTCATAAAAATTATTCACCTTCCAAATTAGTAACAAAGAAAATTCAAATTTTGCAATACATTTGTAACAGACTTCTTTATTCCGTTCAGAATTGCTTACATTTTATCTTACTTCTGATTGTAAACAAAAACAACAGGGTAAAACATACATTTGAAACTGTACATAGAACTGAAATATACTTTAATTACATTGTAACCTCTGATCCAGCAGAAAACTTAAATTCATTTTTTTTTTTAATCTTTACTCAGTAAATAGAAATCTCCTCTGATCCAGCAGAAAACTTAAATTCAATTTTTTTTTAATCTTTACTCAGTAAAAAGAAATCTCCTCTGATCCAGCAGAAAACTTAAATTCAAATTTTTTTAAATCTCTACTCAGTCAAAAAAAAATGTCCTCTGATCCAGCAGAAAACTGAAATTTATTTTTTTTTTAAATCTTTACTCAGTAAAAAGATACCTTCAATTTCCTGTTTTCTGATTGAAAATTTATTATTAATTATGAACAATTTATTGTGGTAATGTACTTAATTAATATTTTTATGATTCATTATACAGTGCAAAATAGAGATTGCATGCTTTAATGCTTGATGGCATAAAACCATTCTCAGTTTGAAAATATATTTAATAGCATGTGGCAATATTATCAGTTTATAAGAAATAACATCTTTAATATATTTCAATTCCAGTTTTTTAAAAGACTTCTACATTCTACAATAATGATGATCAAGACAAACTTTGAACCTGATATTCTAATGCAATGAACCAGATAATTAAAGGATCCTACTTTATTATTAACTTCTGTTACGGTTTCAAACTTTGGTCTTACTTTCAATACTGCATACCAGGTTATGCATAATTAAACTGCATTATGATGTTTTTTTTAAGTGAAAGTGATTTTTAGATATTATAACACTATTAATGAACACAAGTGAAAAATCAGGTGAACTTTCTCATATAAACTTTGAACACAATAACACAATATGGAATTTTTGTGTGTAAAATGTATATTGCAAATATGAAAACATTAAGTATTTATTTAGGGATTTATATGTGATTGTTATCAAATGACTGAAGATCAAAGAGACAAGCAAAATTCATTTTTAAACAACACGTCCCACCCCTTATATAAAATATGGTCAGGACATGTCCTAATAACGACCGTTACACGGCAGAAATTTTTCCAATATTCGGCACATTTGTTTGCCCTGTCATAAATAAATCTATTTTGTCCAAACACTTAATAAAGCGAACAAGCAATATCGGTAGAAATATTCCTATAACCTTTTAATGTTTACACACAGTTTATTTATCTTCTTATTATACAACTATTTCAACACAGATATTTTACACAAAGGTCGTTCTTCACCCCACAATCAGTAATTTTCAGAGCAAGGATAAAACCTTTACTTTGAAAGAATAAGATGAAAACTGATTTACGATTTACATTCAAGGTTTCATTCAATATTCAAAGTAATTTTTTGAAGCAGAACAGATTATTTCAAGACTCTTGGTGAATTGATGAAAACAACCACTACTTTTACTGGGGTTTCAATGAATATTTACTGAGGAACTCATCATTTTTCAACCTCTCAAGGACAGACGAAAACAACTAATGTAAACAAACAAAAATCACTTAAGTAGCCATCATGAAATGAAATGTATGCATTCCTGCTATTACTCCAGATCTGAGACAAAGGTTTCCTCTCAAATGACATTTTTGGTAAATTCTCCTCAGACATAATCTCCTGCACAAGAGATAAAACCTCCCGCTTCACAAATTTGTTCCCCAGAATCTCTGCATTTGTCTGGAATTTCTTATTACCATGATTATTTGGTGATCTCTTTATAACTAAAACTGGATAAGGTTAATTATTATTTATTTTGACATTAAATTAAAGTAGAGGCTCATCTGCACCTGTATCACTCACCTTATCATAAACTGGCCCATTTTAGAAGTTGAAAATAATGCTAGTACTTCAGAAATTTTTCCTTTCCTTTAACATATCCGATATGGTCATATATGAAGCTATGTAGCCTGCTGGCAGCCATCTTTGATTTTTGATTGGCCCAAAAAGTAACAACACTTAGCCAGAACCTTGCAAGCATCATCCTTGACTAGTTCGTTTCAATTGGTCCAGTAGTTTCTGACTAGAATTTCTTAAAAATTCAGCTAATCAGAGCTAATTATGGCCTATGGTTTCCATCTTGGTTGTCCAACCACTCCGGAAAATAACACTTTGTCAGGGCCTTCAAAAAAACATTTCTGCCAAGTTTGGTTTCATTTGGCTCATTTATTTGCACAAGAATAAGATATTTTAATGTATTTCCCACAGTATGTTAAGTTTATGTACCCTGCTGGCAGCCATCTTGAATTCTCGATCGGCTCAAAAAGTAACAACACTTGGTCAGGACCTTGCAAGAATAAGCCAAGACAACTTTTTTTTTAATCAGCTCAGTAGTTTCTGACTGGAAGATCTTTGAAATTTTAACCAATCAGAGCTTATTTTGACCCTGGATTTCCAATCACCTTGAAAAGTAACAACACTTGGTCAGGACCTTCAAACTAATATTTCTGCCAAGTCTGGTTCCATCTGGCTCATTTGTTTCCAAAATAAGATGTTTTAATGTATTTCCCATTGGTTTCTATGTTAAACTGTATTATCTGCTGGTGGCCAACTTGGATTTTTAATCAGATCCAAAAAGTAACATGGATTCTTGCAAGGTCCTGATGTTCAAACTGGCCAAGCA
>JAOXYI010187829.1:0-11254 GCA_028566495.1 Lithophaga antillarum | reverse complement strand
TGGACATAGTTAACATAGGACCCTATGGCAAAAACAGTCAAAATCTTCTCAGAAACAACGAACACAATTAAACCGAAACATTTTATGAATGATCATTGGATGGTACTGTACTAGGTTTGTAATTCTCATTCCGAACGGGTCCAAGATCGCCACCACCGAAGGACAAAGTTTAACATATAGACCCTATGACAAAAACAGTCAAAATCTTTTTCTCAGAAAAAACGGAGACAACTAAACCGAACACTTCCTGAACGATCATTGGATGGTCCTCTACCACGTTTGTAATTTCCATGCTGATCGGAAGTCCCAAGACATAGTTTAACATAGCCACCAATTGGGAAAAAATTCAAAGATCTTCTTAGAAACTAAGAAGACAATTAAACTAAAAGTGTTCATGAATGATCATTGGATGATCCTCTAACAAATTTGATATTTTCGTGCTAATTGAAAGTCCAAGATGGCGGCCACCACAGGAAAGTTTAACATAGGACTCTATTGAAAAACATTCAAAGACCTTCTTAGAATCTACAGAGACAATTAAACCAAAATAGTTCATGAATGACCATTGGGTGATCCTCTACCAAGATTGTAATTTTCATGCCGATCGCAAGTCCAAGATGGCTGCCTCCGCAGGACATAGTTTAACGTAGGACCTTATGGGAAAAACATTAAAAGATACTATAGACAATTAAACCACACTGTTGGTCATGGTATGGTCATCTACCAAAACTATAATTTTCATGCCGATTGGAAGACCAAGAAGGCCGCCACCGCAGGACATAGTTGAACATACATGTAGAATTCTATGGGAAAAGCATTTAGAGATGTTCTTCATAGAAACTACAAAGACAATTTTAACCAAAATTGTTAATGATTGATCATTGGATGGTCATCTACCAGTTGGTAATTTTGATGCCGATGGGAAGTCCAATATGGCCGCCACCACAGGCCAGCACTGGATATAATTTAACATAGGTCCCTATGGGAAATTCAAAGATCTTCTAAGAAACTGTGAAGACAATTAAACCAAAACTGTTCTTGAATGATCATTGGGTGGTCCTCTACCAAGAGTGTAGTTTTCATGATGATTAGCAATCCACAATGGCCATCACTGTTGGACATAGTTTAACATAGGAGTACTTTTGGAAAATGTTTCGCTATTGGGTAGTGGATTACCTTATAACCAGGTAAGCGATACAGGCTCAGTTGAGCGACTACTTTTCGATGAATATTATAAATACAAATGGTCTTATGTAGGTTTACATGGATACTATGCGGTTTTTATCGATAAATCTGTGAAAAATGGATGATTTCAGGTTTCAAGATTTGGTCAGTTTTTCATTTGAAGAAACTTCTTCAAGTAATACAAGCATCTAGCATCTTTTAAACAAATGATATATAAAACCAATCGTTTCTTTCAAAAATTGGCCAAAAATTATAAATTTCTAGGACATTTTCTTAGAGGGACAGGTAATATGTCACTAATTATGAATGTTGAATTATATGTAAAGAACAACATTTTTGTCTTACTTTTATTACTATAATGTGTGGTTAAATGGAAAGACAAATAAAATGTGATGAATGCCAGTATTTCTGGAATATAGTGGTTCAACTAACTTTAAATGATAAAAGCTTAAAACCTGAAATCATCCATTTTTCACAATTTTGCAGCAAAAACGTATTAAATTTCCGTTCAAACCTTCACGGTATCATTTCTGTTTGCACTTTCTATCAAAAATAGACTGCCAACGTATACAAAATTATCAATTACAATTTCTTTTGTCGATAATCTACCAATAATGTTTAATTATTCATGAAATTGGAATGGGGAGGGGTACTTTTCTGTAAATTACAACTTTTGACTTGGTTTGATTGGCATGATATACAGGTATAAAGTAAAGGCAAAGATAAGTTTCAGATTTCTATAACTAGTGACCAGCACTGAAAAGAAGGCAAAAATGTTGAAAAATAAAAAATACACCAAAATATTCATTTTTTGAAGATTTTGGTAAGAAAATTGATACAACAAACCCCAAATGGCCCCAGATCTATTTAAATTTATTACTTTCAATAAGACAACGCAGAATAAGTCCCACTGTATCTACTTACATTTGGTAGACAAATTTTCAGCATTTGTGGTAAAATGTGGTAGGGGAGGGCTAAGATTTCAGCTCTGACAGCTAACAGATAATACTGAATATCAAAATTAGACATGCATTTTAAAGCTTATACCCTAAGCTTTCTGTTGATATCATACATGATTCCCTAAGCTGATCTTAAAGTCTTTTTTGCTACCTAAAGATGATACAATTTCAATAAAAACGAAAAAAAGCCAAAATGACTCACAAGAGCCTTAAAATAGCCCCCAAATCAGAAGTCAATCCCAACATTAAGCTTGTTAACATCTGAAATTCGAAAAAGGACATATTTGAGACCTTAAAAAGTTTGGTCCGGATGAGTCCTGGGAGTGCACGGTAGGTCCATCCAGCCCACGAACTATACCACTTAGATGTCAGATCGTTTTATGGTTTCAAAACGAAAGCAACGGTAGACAAAAAAGAACGGACACAAGACAATACTAGTATAAACACTTAAGGAACAAAAAGCTAAATACGTTGACTTAAACGAACTTCCATATAAAACCAACCGCGAGACGAAGTACATCGTTAGGATTCACATGACTCCTGCTCTAAAAAGTATTCTAAGTAAAGGTACATGTATATAAAGTAGTCAGTCTTCAATATCTCTGAATCTATTCGATTATAACTTTGTCAAAACGACGACTTTATTTTTTCAGTTTGGCCATTAAATGTGACATCTGTCCTAGTACCGATTCTCAAAGCTTGTGCAGCAGTTACGATTTTAGCAAACGATATAATTTTTCAGTCAATTAACATGATTAAGTAATAACTGTATCACTGTGTATTGTATTTAATATTTGCCTACATCAATCAGATAATATGATAGTCGCAGATTGAGTTTACCGGCGACGTGTCCGCGGAACCAGTAAACAGACATTTATGACCATCAAATCATTGACTGATGTCAACAAATATTGAAATACAATACTGTCATCTTGTCAAAAGTATAGACTAAATAATACTGAGTTTTACCAGATATAACGTATGCGCCTGTGTTATAATCCGACATTATCAATCGTGGAAGTGATGTGAAATTTTCAACGTCAACCAATCAGAATTGATGTTACATACAGTGCTGCATTAGAATGTATATTTACAATTTAAAATAGAAAAATATGTACGAACGTCACCTTCTATATTTCCTCCCATGACGTAAACTTCTTTCAATTTTCTGCCAAATTCTGGGTCTAACCTCAATGCCAATGCTATATTTGTTAACGGTGCTAGTGCTACTAAAGTTATTTCTCCTACAACATAAAAAAAACAAGGTAATAGCTCAAAAAACGCTGATTATACTTTTTAGATCACCATGTGAGCTATTGCCATCATTTGGTGCCCGTCGTCGTCCGTCCTCGTAATCTTTTGACATTTTAATCTTTTTTGAAACCATTAGGCCGATTAGAACCAAACTTGGCAAAGAAGGTCCCCTTTTATCCGATGACCTCGCCTGCCATCCAAGATGGTCGCTTTTACTAAGAATAGAAAATAAGACAAAAAGCATTTAAAAAAAATTCTCTAAAACTGCGGGGCCAATTTGAACCAAAGGCTACGGGGATGATCCTTGGATGGTCACTGCCCGCTAACCAAGATGGCCGATGCTATTAAAAATACAAAATATGGCAAAAATCATTTAAAAATCTTCTCTGAAACTGCTTGGACAAGGCTACTGGGGTGATCCTTTGATGGACCTTTATCAAAACCGTATAAGATGACCTCGCTTGCAAATTAAGATGCCTTTGTTACTAAAAATAGAGAATATGACGAAAAATCTTTAAAAAATTTCTCCCGTCAAAGTGCTTGACCAATCTGAACCAAAGTTAGGACCTTCCAAGAATCCCTGACAAATGATGTTACTTTTTGGACCGATCAAAAATCCAAGACGGCTGCCGGTCGGGTACATATTTTAACACAGGATCGTATGGGAAATACGTTAAAAAATCATATTCTTGGGAACAAATGAGCCAAATAAAAACCAAACTTGGCAGAAATGTTCTCTTGAAGGTGCTGACAAAATGACGTTACTTTTCGGGGCGATTAGAAATAGATGGCGCCACGGCAATTAATAGCCCCTGACTGGCTAATATTTCAAAGATTTTCTGGTCAGAATCTACTAGACCAATTGAAACAAAACTTGTCATGGTTTGGTCCTGACCAAGTATTGTTACTTTTTGGGCTGATCGAAAATCCAAGATGGCTGCCAGTGGGTTATATGGTTTAACATAGAATCTTATGAGAAATACATGTACATTAAACATCTTATATTCTTGGAAAAAATGAGCCAAATGGAACCAAACTCTGCAGGAATGTTCTTTTGAAGTTCCTGACCAAGTGTTGTTACTTTTGGGGGTGCTTGGAAATCCAGAATGGCCGTCTCAGGCCACAATAGACTCACAGTTCTCACGGTCAGAAACTACTCGGTTGATTGAAAAAAAAGACTTGTCATGGCTGATCCTTCCAAGGTCCTGACTAAGTGTTGTTAGTTTTGGGGGTGATCGAAAATCCAAGATGGCCCCCAGCGGGGTACATAGCTTAACATAAGACCTTACATTATGTATGGGAAATACATTAAAATATCTTATTCTTTTGCAAATAAATAAGCCAAGTTGAACCAAACTTGACAAAATGTTCTTTTGATGGTCCTGGCCAAGTGCTGTTACTTTCATGGGTGGTTGAAAATCCAAGATGGCCGCCACAGACCACAATAGGCTATGATTGGCTGGGTTTTTAAAGATCTTCCAGTTAGAAACTACTGGGCCTATTATCTACAGTGACCAAGGAATACATATCACTGACAGCCATGATACCACCTTTTGTCATACTTAGAATGCTTGATAAAATTTATATATTTGTAATAATCCTATTTATATTATACCTGGATTGTCTTTCACCAGTCGTAAAAGTGCGTTTACAGCATGTTCCTTCTGAATCATATTTTTGTTTACAGATTCTGGATTTGGAGCATCTCCTAACCCATCATTTCCATGGTAATGTGAGGCACGTTCACCTTCATCAAGCAGATACTTAACTGCACCTTTGAATACGGGTATCTAAAAAAAATAATAATTTACCAGTACACTGTGTGCTTTTTTTATACGACTGCAAAAAATCTGTTGACGTATTATGGTATGGATATGTCGTTGTAGTCGTTTGTAGACAATTAGTTTCCGTTCTCTTAGACCGATACTTTTAATATGTTAACACAATGTTCCTTAACACAAAATACAGGTGAAGTTCGAAATGCGGTTTCTGGTCCCCACCGTTCTTGAAAAAAAGGACCAAAATTGTATTTTCATATATGGATTTTTTAAATTTTTGGTTTTATTTTGGTGCAGTTTTTTCGTTAGATTCTTCGTTGCAAACCCTTTTAGCGTTATGTCAACAGATTTTACGTGATTCCGACTTGTCAAGGCAAAAGTCATCGATGGAACCAAATTTCAGTTCTCGCAATAGGAATTTTGTATTTTTTAAACGATTTTGATAGTTCTCTCTTTTTCTTTCTTTTCTTCATTTTCATGCTGTAATACAGGTTAAGATTGTCAATAGGAATTCTGGTCCAATCATTTTCAAAAAAAGGCGCCAAAAAGGTGTTTTTTTTAATAGGGATTTTTTATTCTTGGTCCAGTTTTGATGCAAATTATTTTTCACCTTATGGAATAAGCTGTAGAACTACGCAAAAATATGCAAAAACTGTACACCAAAGATATACCACATCTTCCTCTTATCTAAATAACTGGAGTCACTATTTGATCCCATTCTGACTTCAAATAGTTTAACACATGAACAGATATTTCATTGGCGTCTTTATTTGAATGCTGGACACAGTAAGCATACAAACATGCAAACTCAATATTGACTATATCATGTCCGTGGTCAGGCAAAATAGTTAATTCAAAAAAGATAATAATTCATACATTGAAAATGTAGCAACATAAACATTCAGAGAAAGGCGAGGATTATATTAAATGCTCTGAGCACCATTAGTCGCCCTGATTTATGAACAAAAACACCCATCATATTGCTCTTGTAAGCGTAAATTCTTTCCACGTATAAACTTTTCGATTAGCATGAATGCTGTACTGTATTTCTATCAGCATCACGTAATACATTAGTGCCTTTATTCCTTCGGAATAAAATTCCTTTTGGTACAGTACTTGGAAAATTCAATATTACACATTGTGCGTTCATGTTGCGCTCAGTGTGCGATCCGATTGCACTCCTGCTGCAATCAGTACGCGATCAGTTTGCGGTCATATTTTGCACTCACTGAGTACAAATCAGTGAGCGCAAAGATCTACATGTACATGACTGCAATCACTGAGTGCTATGGTTGCAAATATACAGTGCAATCAGTGACCACAGTATAGCAGCGTCATCACTGAATGTCTATCTTTCGACTGAAGATTTATGAATTAAAAAAAAGAAACATTAACGTTACGTGTCCATATATATTGCGGTTAAGATTTAAATCGTGAATTTTCTACCTAAGAATATCTAAAACGTCTCGTATTTTTTTTTTATTGAATTTTTATATTGTGTTGGAATATTCACTCATTAAAATAATATTTCATTTATTTTTGAACATGTGCAAATTAGTTCACATTTCTTTAAGCAAGCTCTTTAAATACAAATCAATAAAATCGTGAAAATTAGTTGTCTTATGTCGTACAGGTAAATTTTCTATCGGGGAAATAATCTTAAACTTTGTATTCTAGTGCGTGTGATTTTTGTTCATTTTTTTAAAGAAAAAAAAAATCAAAACAGGATTGAAATATCATAATATTGAAGATTATTCTCTTTTTAATGGATAATTTTAAAATCATTTATCAAAAATCGTCCTTTTATGGAAGCTTGTTTTTTAAAACCATAATTTAGATGTAAATAAATAAATGTCTTTTCTCCTAAGTTAAAAAATAATCAATTTGTTTAATTTAAACAGTTTCAAATAACAGAACGTGATAGATTTTCATTGTTGCACATAATATGCAGTTCGCAGATCTAGTTGACCGCATTGAACAATGAACGCACTCATTTCACCGAGCAATGAGCCTAAGGTAACGTTCATTTGATTGCGCTGAGTTTGCACTCATTGTACGATCAACTTGCGCTCAGTATGAGATCAGAATGCATTCAGGTTGCGACCACCTTGCACTGAATCTCGAATCACTTTGGAATGTTAAATTTTCCAAGTACTGTAACCCCTCGGCCACTCAGGACGCCACTTTGTGCAAAGTATAAATAAGTAAAGGTCATACTACATGTATCACTAAAATCGTTCGAAAATAAAAGGAATGTTTTATTTTAATTAATACAATTTGAAAAAAATATATATATCTGGCTTTCAGCAACTGATATTTGACACATACATATAAATTCAAACATATATCTTTCTTTCTCTTAAAGGAATAGAAAACCTGATTATATTAAAGCAATGATTAAATTATTCAAGCAACTACAAAATACTTAAAGTAAAATTTCGTCATCATAGCTCAAGGTAATATATCTGTGCTTTTGTAATGTTTACATAATATGTCTCATTAATACCACTGAAATTTACAAAGCTGAAATTCATTATTTTATGGTAATGGAAAAATTAATGCAAGATAGACTAAAATCCTTTCAACTAATGAAAACAAATGTTCATTTTAAAAGTTATGATCAATGATTTTTTCTAAATGCAACACATTAAAAGACGATGCTAAAAACAAAGTAACGTTTCAAAGAAAACAAAAATATCAGGTTTTAGTGCAAGTATTTTTGCAGGTATATTTGAACAGAAACAGGAAATCATGCTGGATTATTTTTACGCACTAGGAACTTCCAGTAGAAACAGTATTTTTTTTCTTTTTCAGCACATTAAAACCTAATAAAGATGTGATTGATAAATATACAATACTCCAATATCTTCATTTTAATTCTTCATTAAAGTCCACTTCACTCTGATCATGCATGAGAACAGCCGACAATAGGTTTATTTTTATTTCATCAATCTTATAGAAAGTGAGATGGTATTGAGGCTTTCAGGTTTAAATTCATTTGAGTTGCATCAAGGTAACCTTATGCAAAATTAACTCTCTCCCACTCTGAAGAGATTTACAAGACTTCCTATCCGACTCACTTTAGCATGCATAACGGAAAATATTAGAAGCTACCACTACAACCCAACCACACACTCAAAATCAAGAGAAACTAATTTATTATGCCCCCCTCCCTATGTTGTCAACGTCATATGATGTGTGGAAGATCATCAGTCGTTTTCATTACGGAAGGAAGTTCAAAGCGATAGCTCCATTTACAGTGAGGGTTTGGTTTTTAGCATAACCAAGGATGAATCAGAAAAGCGTTTTTCCTCAAGCTTCATTTTGCTATCAACTTGAGCAATATCCTTCATAACAAAAATGTTAGATCCAAAGTACCTCCATATTGTTAAGACCAGTCTGTTCCTCTTATTTTATAGACCCATACTAAACCAATTACAACCGAACTTTTCATTTACAAAAGTGTTTTGCGTGATCTAAGTATTGACGGCTTCAAATCCAAAACCTCCGACTGCTCTTGTTCAGCTTCACCTTTTAAATATAGTCTTGCCGCTATTATTGGTGATCGCAACATAGTTATTAATGACAAATTACCCAACATTTTAGCTAAATGGTCCAAAATATGGTGAGCCATAATCCATTAAATGGAAGTACAATTTCAAATTACTGATAAACTCAGTTGAGGACTATACCAGACAGTGAGTGAAAAGAGAAAAAGAAGAGGTTGATACCCTATCAGAATAGGTTAAGTCTTTAAGATCGTTGAAACTGGCTTGAATTAGAGGCCTACAGGGGTCCATGAACACCAGAGATCCGTCCATTTTTAAGGACCAAAAGTTGCAAAGACGTTGTCCCACCCCAAGACAAATATGTTATGGGTCCAGCTGATAAGGCCTTAACAATATGTTCATCTAAAGGCAACATTATTTTGACTGCTTGATTAAGGAATTATGCATAGACAATACACTTGGAAATCCGAAATGTACACCAACAACATTATCAAAGAAGGAGATCCTTGAAAACCACAAGTCAGTCTTGCTCTCTTTTAATATTGGATATCCAAACTACACAAGTGTCCTTACAAGCAACGTTATATTGCTGGGTCAGCTAAGTGTTCTTTAAAGTCTCCTTTCTCTCTGATTCTCACTTCAGTTAAAGATGGCCTCCAGAATCACTGTGACAAAATTTACCATAGAAGTGGCGTGAATCAGATGTGGATCCTTAAACATTCAAAATATTTATTAGAATGCATTCAATGTAGGTTCCTTTCATTCTGCAAAAGCATTAAAACTTTTGACTTCTATGCCCTTTACATCACAATTCCTCACGATAAACTAAACATTTGCCTAAAACATTTAATTCAACAATATTTCGTAAAAAAACATGGTAAAAGGCGATACAGATATATGGTATTAGGTAGAAAAAAGGTTACTTTGTCGAGGAACACACTGATTCTAACAAAAAGTATTCTAAGGTGTATATTGTTAGGGTACTGGACATTTTTTTATAGACAACATCTTTGCTGAATTTGGTGGATGTGTTTTCCAGCGGACAATCGGCATTCCAATGGGCTCTTATTGTGCACTTCTCCTCGCCGATCTATTCTTATATTCTTATGAAGCAGACTTCCTTCAGGGCTTTTACAGGAAAAGAAAAAATATTAGCCCAGGCTTTTAATTCAGCTTCCATATAGATATAGATGATGTTTTGTCATTAAACAAGGACTACTTACATCTTATCTATCCCAACTGAGGTCACTACAGATACATAAAAGTCTGCGTCTTATTTAGACTTATACCTAAGGATAGAAAAGGGTGAACGATTAAATTTAAAACGGCAAACGTGATGACTGATTTTCCGATTGTGAATTTTCCTTTTATGAGCAATATACCAGCGTCGCCGGCGTATGGAGTCTACATTTCACAGGTGATCCGCTACTCTAGGGCTTGTGTCCACTAAAGCGACTTCCTAAATAGAGGGTTATTGTCACATAAGTTACTCAATCAAGGTACATCAAGCAAAAATAAATGTCATCACTTTGGAAATTTTATGGTCGGTATCAGGAGTTGGTCAACTATTTTGGAGTGTCCATATCCGATGGTTATGCTATGTTCCCGGTATCATTACCATTATCTGTTCTCCTTACCTGAGTTGCGACCAGCTTTGTACACTGCACAATACGACGAGTGCCAGGTGGAGAACAGGACATGCTTACTCTTCCCAAGCACCTGATGTTACTCTTGGTTTTTATGGGAGTTCGTATTGTCCTAGTTTTAGTTTTCAGTGTTGTGTCCATCTTTGTGGTTCCATGTTTGTGTTTGTGTTTGATTCTTTGTTGATAATG
The DNA here is from genome assembly GCA_028566495.1 of Lithophaga antillarum. Classification (NCBI taxonomy): domain Eukaryota; kingdom Metazoa; phylum Mollusca; class Bivalvia; order Mytilida; family Mytilidae; genus Lithophaga; species Lithophaga antillarum. Next base: position 734 of record JAOXYI010187829.1, on the reverse strand, counting down.
GTATTGTCTGCTCCTCTGGGTGTATGATTTTTTAGAATAATGACTTCGGTAATCTTCCCATTCTATTTTAGCAATTTTTCAGTTGATTTGTGACTACCTCACTTACTGGAGGAGAAGGCCGTTACAGCTATCCAGCTGACCTTGGGTAGGTGCCTGAAAACCTTGACAAAGGAAGCGGGTCTGGCGCTGTTAGGTTCACTTACAGTGATTAATTAACAAACAGTAAGATCATTTCGAATGATGGGTGCTTTTACACCCGGGAACTGACTATAAAGGTGTACTCGACTGGAACAGTTAATATTGCTGAAGTTCACTATCTTTCTCTGGGTTCTCCCGTTTCCTCCACTAACGAAACTGGTTTTCCCTATGTTCCTGTTTCCTAATTTGATGAACGTAGAATTAAACCCAGGCCAAAAAATAAATCAAGACAAAAATACGAACTCCCATAAAAACCGGGTATGACATCAGGTACTCTGGAAGCATGTCCTGCACCGTATATGGCAACCGTCGTATTGCCCAGTGTACAAAGCCAGTAACAAAATAAAATGAAAAAAAAACCGTAATAATGATAATAATGATAATAAAAATAATAATAAGTGACTAAGGTCATAGATTAAGTTTTATTTCTTACTATTTGAATATTTGGACAAATAGAAAACTAGGGACAACACCGTCAATTTTGATAAATATTACATGCGTATGCATAGATTGATGGCAAATAAGAAAATAAATTC
>JAOXYI010187719.1:0-11255 GCA_028566495.1 Lithophaga antillarum | reverse complement strand
TGAGTACGCATTTCCAATCCTAGTTCAAAATTTTTGGTCCTTACAGAGAATGACTCTTAAATTTTTCATCTCCGTGCCTTGACTACGTTCTAAATGTAAATTGGCAAATTTAACACCAACATTAATTATTTATTTATTATTACAAAGATAGCGATGGAAGACGGTGATTTCCCAATGGACTAAACACGATATTTCACACGTGAAATAACAGCGTTATCTTCACCGCCGTGATATCGCAACCATCACCGTTGACAACATCAAAACATTTGTGCTTAGGAATGCGGAAAATGAATACCTCATAATTTCAATAATATTTTTATGAAAATCTGTGTAATAAACAGATTTATTTATAGTTAAGAAACTTAATCTAATATTTCTTATATTTTATGCATTGCGATTTCCTTATGAAAAAAATTGTAACTAGGAATGAAAATTTGTTTTGTTTTTGTCAGGAGAATGGACTGACTGGGAAAATATTGGCGGTTGTTCAGCTACATGCGGTGGGGGAAAACAAGTGATAACACGACAGCGTTTTGTACCATGTTATGGAAGAAATGTGTCTGAAGTGGAAATGACAGATTGCGAGAATATCACGTGTCCGGGTTTGTATTACTTGTCGTATGTGTAATATTGATTAGAAAAAGGAACTATTATTTCTATCCATGACTTGATTGAATCAAAATCGTTAGGGGTGTTTTTGATAAATATATTTGTATGAATCAAATCATTACAGGCTACAACATACAATTGAGAATTTTGAAATAAAAAAACATAGATTAAAGCAACACGTAGCAGTCTGTGCTGATGTAGCATGACAGTTGTGAAAAAACATTCGAATTATTAATAATCACAAGATATTTAGTTTCGACAGAAAAATAGTGTATAGTTTGAACCTCTGATTAACGTTTGTACTTACCGTTTAATCGTCATATTTGTCAAAAATGTTTAACAATTTTCTGTTATAATAAATATGTAAACGTTGTGTCTCCCATGGCTTGCCCAGCATTCTTTTCATTCAAATTCACAACTTTCTATATTCAGACTATAATCGTAAAGAATGTGTTATAGGCCGAGATTTTACGAATCACTTCGAAATTAACAGCAATTAATCTAATTGCAAGAACTAGTTGTCTTTATTTAATTTAATTATCTAAGTAAAAAATTGTGAAAAGACTTGTTAATGCCAATTTGCATATAATAAGAGCAGAAACAAAACATTTATCGATGTTTATCTTCATATTATTGATTTTTAAAATGTTTTATTAGGCGGTCGAAACATGCCTACGTTACTGTACTGATATATATGTTTTAACGATTGATTACTGTATCTTTTTTTTAAGTTTTCAAATGGAGTCATTTGAAAAATCAGAATCTTTCAAAGGAAGAACTGAAAGAGGCGATGAAAGAAGAACTGAATGAATTAAAGGCTAACCTTACTATTGATAGAAAGAAGACATCGGCAGCTATCAGAAGGCGTACGTCAGTACCAGACGAAAGAACATCGTCTTTTTCAATGGGGTGTGTCGGTGTTATTGTTCTGGCAGTACCTGTAGTTTTGGCCGTTTTCACTGATTGCTGCAGAGTTGTAGAGAAAAGGGGAAAGAAGACAACGGCGACAAAGATTCATCCTAGAACTAAAGAAAATGAAACTGATGAAATAGAAACAACTGAAATCTGAGCAGTTAAACGTTTACTTTTGATAGTGTAGACATATGTGGTACAAAGTAGTACAAAACGAAGGGTTGATAATCATTATAAACAGACACCAAGTTATAATGTTCCAGAACAACATATATTATATTAGTTGGGATAATTTTAGTACTGTTGATGTTACTTTTTAATATGAATTTGTCATTTTTAATACGTTGTAGACAAATACATGACTTTCTGTTACACTGAAATATGAGTATGCAGATATTCAGTTGTCACGATACAAACGTTCTGTAATCCATTCAGTAAGATAAAAATCTACGTTTAGTTTGAAATAATTTGAAAAAAAATGAAACTGTCGGTGTATTTCATTTAAATATTGGCGGGAATCCTTTTATATCTTCAGTGAAAATCTCTGCACATCAAATGTAGTTGAGGTCAGGTTTCATATTATGCCGAATTTTGCATAACGTTGATCTATACATAGACATAGATTTGGCCCATTTTATGTCATGTATGATATGTTCTCTTAGAAGAAAGACTCAGACCAGGAACTATCTGGCTATGATGTATTTGTTTTAATACTTGTATGCAAGTTTTCTGGTTCGCTAGAATCTATCGATCGAAGCAGACTGGTATTGTTTAATAGTTCCTTTATGGAACATGAATTCAATCAACAGTTTGTATTTTGTTTTACATTAGGGTGTCCTGCAAACAACTGTTTTCGATATTATTCACCAAAAGAATTGAATAAATAATGCATTTGTTTCAATTCGTATCTATTCTATTCATAAGTCGCATTTTTGTGCTCAGGTGTCATAAAATTTAAGATACAATTCATTCAGTACACTGTGATAGTAAAGTGTTTTGCGTTCATTACTTCCGTTACCTTAAAGATGATAAAGTATTATGTGTGAAGTGAACAAATTCTTCTGTGAACTATACATATACATTTTATATTTACATGGTACGTTTAAAGAAAAATGACATTCCGTGTATATCTCTTCATTTTGTAATAAAAAATTGGACATCGCATGTTGGGTATTTGTCCTAATTTCTTAACGTTAGAGATTTCCGGAAAAAGAACACGACAACACCAATAGAAACACAGAAGGCAATTGCGAGAACTAAAGAAGGCACACATGTATTTCCACACAAAAACGACAAGTTTAATCATGAGCTAATTATCATCCATTAAACATGCAGTAGCACCCGTCTTGACAGAGAGAAGCTTTGCAGTAATCATCATCATTTAATGGAACACATAAATTTTACGAAGTGACGATTCCAGTTTTAATATTAGTAACGTTGTAAAAACGTTTTATTTCAACAATAGCAATAAACATCCTCTCTTAACTTGTTCTAATTTTCTGAAAGTAATACCGCGTTTTAATATTTTACCGCTCCTGAAAGGAACATTTTTTATAATTTCTTTATTCATAGTTAATGTATAACTGGAAGTGTAGGTTGTTCCGATATGGTTACGTTAGAATCATCAGTATCTAATCAAAATCGACAAAATGCCTTCACATCTTGCATTTCGCAATTTGTAGTTGATCATATGTGTCACGGTAATTACAATAACGTGTCTTCCTCATTTTATTCGAAACTATTCTATATATATTTCAATTACATCTTCGTCGAGATATTATTCTAAGATCGTACTTCATCAAGAGTACAACAATATAGTTTTCACACTGAGATGTTTATATTAGAAGAATCAGTGCCTAATCAAAGTCGAAAAAACCTTCACATGTTCCATTTCTGACGTTCGAATTTAATCTTAATTTATCACAGTAGTTACAATAATGGGTCTTCACTATTTTGTTGGAAAAATATTCCTTATATATTTCAACTAGATCTTTGTCCAGATGTTATTCTAAGATTCGTACTGCTCAAAGGCTACAACAACAGAGTTTTCACAATGATTTACTGCTTTGATCAAAATCTCATGCTTAGTTTTTCGATGGATATTATCTCGACGTAGTATAAGTAATTTGTATCCTGCAAGGCGTACTTGAGATCTAGTTTTTCAGTCATTTATAATATTCTAAGTTCCTCATCATCGTCATTTCAAAAGAAAAACACACAGTACTTCACTTTTAATTCTGTACAATACATAATAAGTAAATTTCTTTTGAGAAGATAGAATACAGCCAAATGTATAGACCACCACAACTAGTCCAAAGGAGATGACCAGGAAACAGTGAATTAAATGTTCAGAAATGTACTATTAATATCCGCGTTATAAAATTGTCCTATTATATCTGTAAAAGAAATAATATGTCTCCGGTCCAAGAGATTATTTTCGTTACATTAATACAATGAGCCTAACTTTTAGAAATCACGTGCTAATTCAGTTAAAATTTGATCGGGCATTTCAGGTAAGGCTTTTTTTCCATCAAAATGTAAAGAACTGTTTTAGAAATCAAGAGGTATTGACAAAATAAGGAGATTTATGACATTATTTGAAAATACACTGATAAAAGAAAAACAAAAACAAGACAAAAACGAAATAAAACAAAAACCACGATACACAATATTTTTTTCAAAGTTCTGATAAATCCAATGTTAAGTACACGCATTTAATACTCAACATTGGTATTCAGATGATATCTATCCGCTTCAGAAAATTATTTGAATATTGTTGTGACTCCATCGAAAAACCTTTCAAATATCAATGTCAAAACCATCATATATTCACAAAACCAACTGGATTACTGTAACAACATCGGTAACAAAATTGCCATTGTTGTTTATGTTTTTGAAATCTGACGCTCTTCCAGTAAATGTAAAACATCGTTTTCTGTCTGGAATTACGTATTGGTCACATAAAACATTATCATACAAACTGTTTACGTATGAGTATTGACGTTGATTTACATAAGATCAAATGACGCTGTGTTAAATCCGACATGACACTTACTCTTTTAAGTATATCGAGGAATTTTGTTGCACTAAATGTTAACGGAAAAGGGGGAATTAAATACACAACAGAAAGAATGGCATATGAGATTTTCGATACTATAAGGGCAGCTGCAAAAAATTTCGTCTTAAGTTCTTAGTTTAAATAGCAGAATTGCAATGAGTTATCTATATCGTGACGCAGTTTTACTGGTGGAGGAAGCCGAACTACCCGGATATAATCAGCAGCCTTCGATGAGTAACTGGTAAACTGTAACACATTAGACACAAATAAACTATCTGTACACCTTCGTTTTTGCAGCCGCTATAATTCAGACCTTAGAGGTGACAGACTAAACTGTTCAGATGTGTCCGATTGTGTAGATTACTCTGACACCAAGGCCTCCTCCCAAATGAAAGATTGAGACCTGATTCGTCGATAGTTTAAGCTTTCCTGTTCTGCATGCATCATCCATCGTGAAATTTACGTGCAATTCCAAAAGCCTGTGCATAGGTTAATATTAGATGAAGAGAGGCAATAATGAATCGATGATACCTGAAATATGTTTGATAAATGTTACGACGTATTCAGATAATGCTAATAGTGTCCCCGATTATGATTAGCACGTATCCCGGTTATGTATCCTGAACATGCCAATATCATATTGGTTGGTTACCTCCCTTTGAGATTTCAGTTTTTTTTCTGCAATGTACTTTACTTCTTGACAAACTCATTTCATTCATCTTGCATTTTGGTATTTTCTTATGTCATTCGAATATCCTGAAAGAACACAATTACCATTGGCAAATAACAAGATGCCATGTAAATTTTTTTTTTAAAATAAACTATGAAAAATATGAAGAATTAGATTTGATTTGGATATATCTAAAACTTTATTCTACCAGACGATTTTTGATGTCCATTAATAATTTGATATGCAATATATTAGTAATAAACTAGCATTTGTTGGATTTGGTATAGAGTTTTTTTTCCTTAAAATATCAAGCCCATGCCACAACCAAGACTTTTTCACAAAGATGTGAAAAATTGGTTGTAAAATGGGCCATATGTTTCAAGAAAAAAAATAGAAACTTGAGTAATATTATCATAATTCAAATCCTATATACAATTATGACATTGTATGAACCAGAAAGTCGGGAAAATAATCATATTTTTTCAAGATAACAGTTTAAAAAATCAAGATGATTACAAAATGTATTATTTTTTTACCAAATATAACCCTTATTACACCTACTCCTTTGAGAAGCAAAGCTTAATTGTCCCTAAGTGCAATCAATACCATGTAGCTGCAGCTGGTGACCAGTCCATACAAAATAATATTAATCGCTAAAAGGTTGTGATATTTTTAAAACTGATTTTAGGAAAGAGAAGATCAACGAAATCATCAATCTAAGTTTTTAGAATGAGCCACAAATAAGTTCTTTCCTATCAAGTTATATTTAAATCGGTTTTTCCGATTCAAAGTGGAAAATTTTAATGTGACGTGTTTCGGTCAAAATTGTCCTTCTTTAAATGATCTATAGAATTCTTTAAACAGAGTTGTTAGACACTTATGATTTCGATATAATTCTTATTTAAGTCGATTCTGTATTAAAAGGTCATTTGAAATAATATCTGTTAGAGTGAAAATGGTATCCTTGATAACAGCGGGTTGTTTGAAACAACTATGAACGGTGAAAGCATAATCATTCTTACCAAGGTTAACAAGAATTTTTGGTAGTGGTTGAACAAAACTGATGGAACATATAACATGTATAAACGAATTTAAATAATAAACAGATGATATTATCAATGAAGTTGAACCCTAATCATTCTACTTTCATGCTACATTTTATAAACTGTAATTAGTTAAAGTCTGATGTCATTTAATTCTGTTACTTGTGCAACATATCATAATTTTGAAACTTTCTCATTTTCATAATTAGATTGAGAAAATTACCGAAGTGGATGTTCATAAAAGTATATGTCCATAGGATCAGACAAGACAATTACCAACAAAGGACCAAACAAAAACAAAAACGTGGAAGCAAAACAGACACTACATCGAAAAGTTAAAACTAGAACAATACGAACTTAAGTATATAATTTAAAGCATATTTGAGAAAATTTATATATTTATAAATCTTGTTAACGTTAACAGTAACATTTAGTGAAATATCCTAAAAATGTTTGCTAATAATAATACATTGTACATGAAATTAAAGTTTCACGGCGTATGTAACACTAAATAGTATTCTAAATGCTACATATAATTTGATGAATATGTAGTAAATTTGTAACAAAAAAAATAATGCTAAGAATCACAATCTTTTAAATAGTAATGTATGAATAAATATACATAGATAAAAGATAGTTCCGATTCGTCACAAAAGAATCAGCAGTCTTTCCACACGAATTGGGATTTGACTTTGTATATGTCAGAGGCAAACGTCAGTCAGATAGTTAGATAAGAAGCAGTTCTCAACGACAAACTGTTTTTTCTTACCCGAATGATCTAATTTAAAAGAAAATATTTCATAATTATATGTGTGGCCTCCTGTAGGCGCTTAACTATAAAAGGTACACGAATAATTCCATTTTTGTTCACAATAAGGTGTTCTACAAAATGACTATCTCAACAGTAGTAAAATATTTGACCTCACTGTAAAAAAAAATCATAGAAAAAGACATTTAAAGTTTGATTCAAGAAAATTTAAATATACTGCATGCATTAAAAAATATTTGAGGGGTCAAAAATTAGGACATCATCTTGGTCTTTGATCTTTTGACGTTAATAAAGGCCTGCTTATGGAGATCATTGCTGATAACATAGTTTTTTATATAATTCCATCTAAAAATGTTTCATAAATATGACTGTGACGGCCGTAGATACTTACCTATGAACGACATCTGCATAGTATAATTGCATTTTGCATTTTAAATAACAAAATGGTAAAAATTGGGACCTCTATCCAAGAGCAGCTACACCCAAGAAATAGGTCAATTTCCTAGATTTAGACGATCAACGTTTTGGAACAAACAATTCAAATATACTGCATACACTAAAAGATATTCAAGAGGTCAAAATAAGGACGTAACATTCATCTTCGACCTTTGACCTAAAATCATGTCATCACCCACAAAGGTCGTTGGTGACGACCACAGCTCTGTAAAATAGGATTTGCATGCAATAACAGATAAATGCTAAGATTAAACATTTCAGGGGGATAACTCCTACAAATATGACTAAACATGATTAACAAAATAAGAAGGTATAATGTTTCGACACCCTTTGCAGTTTGGACCAGAGCTTATTTCACTGTGTCTTACAATTTCAGAGGAGAAGCGGACACACGCAAATGTGAAAATTAGAAGTAACCTTTACCTTTGACCTTTTAATATTTATCAAGGTCGAAGTTCATGAGAATAACGGTAAACATCCGAAGTCTGTGCAACATAGGATTTTCGAGTTTAATGTGCATAATGTTTCTTTTAATATATAGGGGGATATTATCAAATGAAGCTTATACAATCCCTTAAATGAATAGACCAAATTTGCCATATGAGGACCCTGAATATTTTAGAATAAGTTGTATCCCGATATCTTTAATAGTATTGGAAGAGCAGTCAAAAAGTTTTCGATGATTATAATTAGGAAAACAACTCTGTAAGCGAAAGGGAGGTGGTCAAAATCGATAGGGAACCGACACTTGAAGCTTACAAAGTAATATCCCTAGTATCATTTTGATATATCGAGTGCTTTTTTCACAAGAATTCTTGAAAAGGGGAAGAAGAAGTAAGAAAAATAATAACGCTAACCAGAAAGCATACTGTAGGTTTTTCCAGCGGTAGTGTGGAAAGACCCAAACATATAGTTAAGTAAAATATGAGGATACCAAATTAACTTATGTTTGTAATAGATCTATATCTACGGTATACATATTAACGAGAAGATACAATACCGTAAATGTGCTAAATTTGTTTGAAGTAATTTTTCTGATTAATAAATTATTCCAGATTTAAAATCAATTCATTAATAATTTATGGTGCTGTTTTGTAATTTCATCAACAAATTTAAAGACAAACCACACAGAGAACTGAAATTTTAGTCTTAATTAAATTTCCAAAATGAATAAATCATTTTTGTCCTTTAAAGATTTGGGACAGAAAATGGTCGGTGGACTTGTTAACTCATAATAAACGCGAATCGGGGGACCCAATATGTCTTGAATATCTTGAAAAAGACTATGCTTTCTGTTGGAAAAGTCAAGGTCCAAACCAAGTCGAAGAAAAGCTTTTAACCTTGCATTTTGCATTTATGACGATACTAACTAATCATAATTTGTAACAATAATTTGCCTTTCCCTATTTTGTTTGAAAGTATTCCACATATATTTCCACTCAATTTTTGTCCACCTGCTGTCCTTATATTCGTACTTATCACAAAGTATAACAATGTAGTTTTTACTACGGTTTATTACTTTAACCAACTCCTCTTCTCTTGGCTCACCAAGCATACTATCTCGACATGGTATAAATGATTTGTACCCTGCAAACTGTAAGAGAGCGTCTAATTGTCGAATCGCCCATATTGTTATTGCCTCGTTGTCCTCATTAAAAGAGAAAAACACATAGTATTTCAGAACTGGTACAATTTTATACGATTTGTGATGTACAAATTTTCTTTTCAAAAGATATAACTCATATCAGAATGTATATAATATCCCAGTTACTCCTAGGATGACTACAAGAAGTACAGCAAGCATTAAAAAAGATTATTCCACGTTATATTAATCGCTGAAATAATCCTCTTTTCAGTTCGACAAAATGTTTCGCTTATGTTACTGCATCGAGAAGTGCGTTTATTTTTCACCCAATCCGCTATTCACAGATCGCCACAAGTACATGGAATAACTATTGTTCCCATTTTAGTAGTACAGGGGTCAAGTTTCTGAAAATCACGTGGTAGATCGATTATTTTTTATTGTTGGAGATAGCAAGTAAAATACCGTTATTTAGATTTGTAAGGGCCACGTTAGATATAAAATGTAGAGAATTGTTTGATAAATCAATGATTAATTATTTGTTGAAGTAGTCACTATTTTCAAAATTTGTAATATCATTATCCTTAAATATTATTGTAAGATTTTCACGATCGGGAATTTACTTCGGTAATTCAGTTAATTCGGCACCAGTACAGTTCACCACAGTTCTTATATGTTTTGGCTGGTAGTAACAGTAACATCCTTTCGGACATTTCTCGGCAGATGAAATATTACAAATTAGAAGATCAAGACGATCCTTTTTGACAAAATGGTCTGGAACGGATAGTCCTCTGTATTCGGGTGGATTCCAGCAAGTAATATTGAAATAATCCCTCCATATCTTATTTATTACATCTTCCGCCAGTTCTAAGTAAGGTTCCATCTGACAATCGCAATCCCATTTCATTTCCTTAAGAGAAAACCCAAACTGCATGACCTTTCCCAGAATAGTGATATCATCTATTCCAAGTTCAGTAAAACCAATAAATTTTGTAAAGTTATTTGAATCAAGATTAACAAATGCTCCTTCGTATGTCTTTTCAATATCGATAACAAAGTTTCCAGTGTTTACCATCTCAGTAATATTGTTCCACGAGAAATCATATGAGCAAAACTTATTTTCAGGAACTAAATTGCTGATGTCTATTTTTGTCAATTTATTGAAGGAAAGGTCTGCTTCAAAAATTGACATAGTCGTTCCAGTAAGAGCAAATGGTTCCAACACTGCAATTTCATTATGCGTTAAACTTAGTTTACGTAGCATAGACAGGTTACTAAAAGTACTATTTCCTATGAAATAAATCAAATTATAACTCAAGTCAAGCGTGTCAAGGACACGCAAACAAGAGATATCATCAATCAATGAAATTTTGTTATTTCGCAAGTCAATTTCTACAATATTTACGAAATCGCACAGGTTCTTAGGCAACGTCGTCAAGAACCCGTAGTTGTGAACAAGTCGTGGATATTCGTTTGTATTTCCAATGATATAAGCTAAACCATTTCTCCTAGTGTACTCAAGCGAAAGAAAGTTCGTATTGCCAGATAGTTGCCATGATGCTTTAGCATAGCAAAGGCAACAATCCTCTTTTGTCAGTGAGGTTTCTGACGGATCGAGATTACAAAGTTCCCTTGGACATTTCAAATCTGTTCTATTGACAGATTCTGGGATCCAGTCATCGTATGTCTCTAAAGAAACATTTGGAATAAGGAATAAAATAAATACACAGATATTTATTCGATCCATCTCCTTATTCAAATTTGCCAAAATAACTTGTTTGTATGAACGACCGTAAATATATCTACCTCAATGAATTGGTCGTTGAGAAAATTGACGCAGTCAAGTAATTGGACAGAAATAACGAATAAAAATTGGGCTACATATTGTTTGACGTCTTCCGCGTACAATTAATACTGTATATAAATTAAAATTCTTATTGAACATTTTTGTCGTTTTACAGATTGTGTGTTTAATTAATATCTTATATCTTAATTATCTGTAAAGATACCACAGAATAACAATAAGCACGCAAGAGATAGTAATTAACAAGTGTTGGATCATTTGGCAGTCATAATGTGCAGTTTAACCTGAACACTTCCTGATGATCATATATATATATATATATATATATATATATATATAAAACAGAGCGCTT
>JAOXYI010187608.1:0-11256 GCA_028566495.1 Lithophaga antillarum | reverse complement strand
CATTCTGGGTAACGGTCACATATTTTGTCCTTTTATATATGACCGGTCTGTGGTCAGGGTTAAATTAAGTCACATTCTGGGTAACGGTTACATATTTTATGTTGTTATATATATGACTGGTCCGTGGTCAGGGATAAAGTAAGTCACATTCTGGGTAACGGTCACATATTTTGTCCTTTAATACATGACCGGTCTGTGGTCAGGGCTAATGAAAGTCATATTCTGGGTAACAGTCACATATTTTGTGTTATATATGACCGGTCTGTGGTCAGGGCTAAAGTCAGTCACATTCTGTGTAACGGTCACATATTTTGTCCTTTTATATATGAGGGCCTGTGGTCAGGGCTAAAGTAAGTCACATTCTGCGTAACGGTCACATATTTTGTGTTGTTATATATGACCAGTCTGTGGTCAGGGCAAAAGTCAGTCACATTCTGCGTAACGGTCACATATTTTATCCTTTTATATATATGAGTGGTCTGTGGTCAGGGCTAACGTAAGTCACATTCTGGGCAACGGTCACATATTTTGTCCTTTTATATATGACCGGTCTGTGGTTAGGGCTAAAGTCAGTTACATTCTGGGTCCTAGGTCCATGTCTGCTTTCCAAGTTAACTTTGAAACCTGTCCAGGTCTGCTTTGATCATTCCAGAAAGCAGACCGAAGTTAACTTTTAGCGCACCAAATGTCTGGTTATCAGGTTAACTTGGGTATAAGGTTAGGTCTGCACCCATCTGTATTTTATCATTATCGACATTTAAAATTTATAACCTAAGCAGTTTTATCATGTAAAAGATGTAAATTTCAATTAAATGTTCAAAATTTCCAAATCAAAGTTTTAGGTGTTTTCTTCGAGGTCCTCGTTCTTACTACTTAATCTTAATACTGAACTGTATTTATTCGACTTCATGACAAGCGTATTGATTTTAGCATGTCAATTAAAATTTTAAATTGCGTATTACCAATATTTCTACTGATTTTGCACATGCGAACATTGTATCGTAGTTTACATGTTATTACACGAGCCTATTATGGACTGTTCGCATCGCACTGTCAAGTATACCACTCAAACATCGTTACAATTGGAATCGTTTCGTACATTTGTTCGTTCCAGTCTCAGATTAGTTAATCAGTACCCCATTTCCATTCTTTAGCTTTGATGTGTCCATTCTTTTGGTACCCTGGGGATATGGCCACAGGGGTTGTTCGCCTGATGGTGTTTCACATTTGTGCAACTATTTACTTAATCCCTCTCTTTGTTTTAAATGAACTCAATGCTACCTTTACAAACGGCCTGCCCATTTCTGTGCACAACACACTGTCTGATAGTGCTGCTTAGCATTTGTGGCAAAAATCATTTTAATCCATAACTAGTTTAAAAATTATAAACTGGATAGAAACTGAATGTTAATTTGACAACAGATTCCTCCTTTGGATACGGCCATAAGTACTGTCATCTGGTGGTGCTTAACATTTACGCGGAAAACGATCATAATTTATCTATTGGGTAAAAAAGTTATAGAATGAGCAAAAACGTCATTTTAATTCAGAGAACTTACACCCATTTTTGAGATCCTGTGGATAGAATTACAGGGGGTGTTCGCGAGACATCTTCTGAAGGTGTTTTACATTTTTGAAAAATTATGTTACTCCTGATGGTTTAGACGTTATTGAGCGGGCACACATTGAATAGCAATCGATAAGCCCTGCCCATTTCTATGATACCAGAAATATGATCACAGTGGCTCATAACACATCGTCTGGTGGTGCTTAACATTTGTCCAAAAATATCTTGATCTGTGTATTGATTTAATAACTGCAGACTCGCGGTGGCAGACAAAAAATGAGTAGTGAATTCGCAAAAGCCCCGCAAACGAAACGTCTTCACCACTACGATTAGCGTGACTAGGGATGGTCACATAGTCTTAGGATACTTAACATTTCTGCAAAAAAAAAAATATCTTAATCTATCTTCTGGTTTAAAAGTTATACACATGTAGATCGGACATGGGTGTATCGAATCCACAAACGAATGGACGACAAAGCGAAACCGATATGTCTCCCTAACAGGGGAAGTATAATTGCATATATAATTAATACTTTCACAAAATTGGAACAAATATATTTTATATGCTGTAAAGGTATATTTCAAGTTCTGTCACTTGCACAAACGGATATTGCAACAATAAAAATCATCTTATTTTAAGCAATAAAATTAATGCATGTATGAAAGAAAAAAATATATATCGTTCTGCTAGATAGGTTGATTGGATAAAAGTAACTTGGTTGTTAAACGTTTACAGTTGTTATTCTGGTCTTCATTTTTGTTTTCGTTTTTTGAAGAAGTAATTTTCCTTACCAATGGAATTTTTGATTCTTTAACTGTTACTTCAAGAGTGGACCTAGAATTAAATTAATACAATAATATAAAACACTAGGCGCTGATTATTTGTGGTTTAATTTTAATCATTTGTACATGGTGAATATCAGGTACCTTCAACTTAAAACATTTGATAGTAAAATAATTATGTCTACAATTCTATCTTCGAAAATCTCAAGACTTTTTAAAATAGAGACATCATAACAGAGTGTAGATATCCTTTACGTTCTAAACATTGTACTCCCTTTACCTCAAAACGTTTTCAGTTATTTTAAGCAGCTACGTCAATATATGTTCTGTCTTATAAAGGATATTTAACAATATTTTCTAAGCCAAAACCTTTAGCATATGATAAAAAGTTATTTTCTGTTACAAATATTAGTAAGATGCATTTTTTATGTTTCGTTAAACAAACAACTATTTCATCTTTAAACAGATGCAGTGAAAAAATGCTCAATCTTATTGTAAAAATCTGTATGAGCATGAAATTCATTGAAAAGTTTTTTGTCTGGTCAACGGCAGGTGAAGGAATAATCCTCAATTGCAAGACACTTCTAGAATATGATTAATAATACTTACCACGGTTTTGCTTTGTCAAACAAAAAATCAAACCCTTCTTCTGTTCTTAGCGGCACTGAACTAACCATCGTCCATTCATTAGACGGCCCCTCACGTGCAACAATTACATATTCAGACAATTGATCTAGAAAGAAAGTACTCAGAATAATAACAAATGCTGGTTGTTTTATATTTTCAGACTGTATGCTATTTTATAATTCAAACACAAATTACAACAACATAATATTGAAGGACAACGTCCTAGGGATTTATGGTCAAAGTTGTGCATAATGTAAAATATTCATTGTTATAAGAGCTTATAACTATCTACTAAATAATTCAAAAATAGGTTACAAAAATAAAGAAGCATTAAACAATATGGACACAATAGCGTAGATAAAATCATCTCTTTTTAAAATAAGTCTGATACTTGTAATAATGGTTAGCGTGTTTGCCTGGAGTGCGAAAGATTGAGTTTCGAATCCACGTCTGATCAAACAGAAAACTTTGCAAAATTAGTATTTCCTGCTTCTCCGCAAAAAACAAGAACAATTCAGAAGACAGAGCAATAGAATAATATATCCGAGCGGGACGACATGTCTAACGAGGGATTTTACTTTATTGAGCTAGCACTATATAAATTCAGTTAAGCGTGCTGGTCTAGTTCAAACATACGTCAAAATATGCATCGAAACAATATAATCTGAGCTCTCCATGATAAAGCTGAAAAATTGCTGACTTTGAGTTAACCTATATTCACTCACTCACTACAATATTTTAATGATAAATTATAAAGATAATGATATACTGATAAATAAAATATGTATGAAAGCTTAGGTACACTTAATATCAAACCATCCATACGTACCTGCGGGGAATGTCTCTTCAGGGATTTTGTCTGATAAATGTGGTAACTGAATGCGCACAGGAAGTTGTGGTGATTTATCTAACATTAAATTCAAAACAGAAGCGTTGTTATTTGGCTTGGTCTGGAAAAAGTAAAATAAAATGAGTTGAGATAGTAAGTTTGATTAAATATGTCAGTAACTTAAGCGATGAGATGTACATTATATAAACAAATGCAGGTATTCGTCCATTTTGTTGCATATTTCTCGTAATTCTGTTATCCGATAAGCGTTTAAGATTTGTATGAAACTTAGCAAAATTAAGAAAAGTCTCTTACTCTAACAGAAACGGTGCAAGGTTCCAAGAATGTTTCTCTCGAAAATGTAACTTTTGCTTCCGGATCGTATGAAGGGAATACACATCCACTTTCTTGAGAAACAATAAAACTTTCAAAGGGCATCCAGTCACTAGAAGTCTTGCATCTTTCTGATTCCACAGCAGCGAAATACATCGGTATTTCTCTTAGTATGACTTGAATACCATTACTTGTCTGAAAATACAAGAAATATTTATAATAATATACAAAGGATCATGTGTGTATTAAGAATTATATGACAAACTTTTTGTGAAGAAGGTGGTAGCAGGATTGAAGTGGAAGAAACCGGATTAAGACACAAGACATCGACAAGATAAGTTGATTAAAATTTAATAAAAATTTATTTGTTGAAGGTTTTTTTGTGTATGTCAAAAATATTACAACATGCAGACCTCATCCAGAGGCGGTGGAAGATGATGCAGAGTTAGGTGGGTCATACGACCCGACGCCGGAAAGTAAAAAAAATGCAAGAATAAACACATTCTCAGTACCACAATCTTTTTCAGATTTAAAAATGAAAACACAATCATACTCTTACTTAATCAAAATACTGTTTTTAAGCTAACTAACGTCCGAAAAATATATTTGGCCCAAATAGTTCGGGAGCAAAACCACAGTCTTACACCATCCTTTTGAGTAGGGTAGTTGCGTCCTTGTTCCCCCTCAATCTATTTATGGTGAACGAACGCAATATTTTTTGTACTGTTCTCTCGGATGCAGTATCTTCATATAACCGTTCTTAGTCTCTACATCTATGTCTTCCATGGTAGTGTAGCATAGTCGCTATTGGAGGGTTCTCGATTTCTCTGCAAATATTTCTTTCTTTTTTTTTTTTATCATATGAAATCTGAGATAAAATCCCATGGCGATGTATGTTGGGCAGATCTATGTCTGCGTGATCTTGATGAAGTAATTGTTAATGTGGTAGATCGTCTTAGTGAGACCTGTAAATAAATGGGATTCACGGGATTCTGCATAATCTTCTCTATGTGACTGACATTCCGAAACAAACTGTAGACAATGAGTTTGGGAATTTTTGTTACATAACCTCCACTGATCAGATTTTTGATGATGAAGACGCTATTAATGTTCATATTATATAAATACAGTTTACTTCTCTTTCATTATCGAAATATCCTGGATCTTTCACATTTTCGCCAAACATGTATACCTTACCATCTACTCCTAAAGTTACGCAAATGAAATTATCTGTACACTGAGAACGTCGATGCGATATCCCTCCTTCATAGTCAGAGTAGCTCCCAACGTCCTATCCAAGATCTGGTTTTCGTGATTCAACATGTCTCCGGATTTCGTCTTAAAATGTCCAAATCTTGTAAAATGTCGATGTTCGAGACGACGTTGTATATATTCTATCCGTCTTCTGGAGTGCAGCAGCAAATAATGTTGTTCTCGTTGCATTTGTTCTGAATAGAGTAGTAGGTTTCAGTGTCGATCAGAGCCATCTCATACTTCATGTGATCCCCGAAACGTCGCGAAGCATGCAACTTACTCTTGATTGAGCTTTCCCTTCCCGATAAAGGATATCTTTTTCTCCTTAACACACGACGTTCGTTTCCTACCGTCCGATTGAAATAATACTATTCTGTTATAGAGAGTCACTGTGGGTTGGAACGTTTCCGTGAATACCACACTAACTTTCGTGTCCGTGGTGTTTTCTTTCAATTTTCCTTCTCCCATTTTTTTTTCGAGCACGGATACTGAAATATGAAGTCTGAAGTCTAAATACTGTTATAACTCACAAAAAGAATACTGCCAAAGTGTTTTTGTCTGAAAACGGGTTGCTTCTTCGTACAGTCTGGCAATCTCTAATCGGCTCAAATCCGCATTGTAGAAATCTGTGGGTATGTTTATGAGTTTAAGTGCACATGTAAATTCTGACGTTGCAGCGAAAAATGATAGCTGGATTGGTTTCTTTATTAAATGATTCGTCCCTCTGAAATTTCAACCACGATCACTCGGGTCCTACGCATTCTTGTTGTTTAGTCTCTATGTGAACATGTTGCCTGGAAAGGGGGAGTTGCAGTGTTATCGAAGTTGCTCGTGCGAAATCCTACGGTCAGCGTTTTCTTACATTAAATGATTCTGTAGGGATTAAGTTTGTTTTCGAAAGCCCAAAGAGCGGTACCAAGCACAACACTTTACTCAGGATGTTATTTCCCGAGTCTGCAGCTCCATTTTTGAAGATTGAACCTTAAGATTGTGTGAGAGAGTACGAACTTGAATCTATGCTCAGTTTTGTCTTAATCTTTAAGAAACCCAAAGGCCTCTTTCAGAGGTACGAGTAAGAAAAAATATCATTTGCTATCAAGTGTCGTAAACAAGTAGTTGTCACGAACTGTGAATTCTTTTTCCACGTGGCTACTGACATCCTTCAACATACCTTTGGCCGACTGCTGGTCGAGTCCTCTGGTTTTTAGCTCGCTTGACCCGAAAGGTCATGTGACCTATTGCCATCACTTAGCGTCCGTCGTCGTTAGTTTTTCACATTTTTCATTTTTTTTTCACATCTTCTCCTTTAAAACAACTGAATGGATTGGAAGGAAACATGCCTTGACAAATTTTGTATACAATTTATGGTGCCGTTTAGAAATCAGACATGGCCGCTAGGACAAACAATGTGTTCTGATTGGATGGAATTTCAAAAATGTTGTCAGAAAGCAATTTGTCAATAAAACTGTTATGTTGTCATAATGTTTCTTAGATGGTCCACTACCAGGTTTGTATTTTCGTACCGATTGGAGATTCTAAGGTGGCCGCAAAGGCGGGACAAAGTTAACATAGGAATCAATGGAAAATGTCGAAAACTTTTTTTGCTGAAACCACATATAAGAATAGAAGCAACCTTGCAGGAAAATTCCTTGGATGGTCCTATACAAAGTTTATATTTTTAGAATTGATAAGAAATTCAATATGGCCACCAGAATAATGTGTTCTGATTGACTGAAATTTCAGCAATCTTCTCGTCAAAAACCACATGGTCAGCGGACTGTGTTAGATGCCTCTATACCAAGTTTGTACATTTTTTAAAATGTCAACCAGAAATCCAAGATGGCTGTCACCGCGAAACAAACTTTAGCATAGGAGTCAAGGGAACAATGAGAAATTCTTTTTGTCTGAAATCACTTAAGAGAAGGAAGCAAACATGACAGGAGTGTTCCTTGGATGGTATTCTACTAAGTTCATATTTATGGTGATGATTGGAAATTCAGCATGGCCGACAGGGTGAATATTATGTTCTGACGACCTCAACATGACATTATGATTTTCGGTGCAAATATATAATTCTTCTGTCACTGTCTTTCGGCTGAAGACTCATTCGATTTTTATGTCTGCTTTCTCTATAGTTTTGTTGCGGTATTTGACGCGACTTCATGATTAGACTGAGAGCAGATCCATATATAGATTGAGAACGTTGTGATTGTACTGCAAATGAACTCATTTGCCCGTCTGCGTCTTTTTCCTTATCTTTTCTTCCTTCTCCAGGAGACTGAGATTCTTATAATGCAGCCCAACGATATTTTTTTTTCATTTATATCTGGAATTTGATTCTGGAGTATTATTTTCGCTGTAAATGAAACTGGTTAGATTCAAGAGATCGCAATACTGTACTAGATTATCCTCGTTTTAGTGATTTTCATATTTCTTAGTCACAACGAGTTTAGAGATAATTGCTCAGCCTATTATTTCTTTGCACAGAGATTTCAACACGTATAGCACAAATGTCCGCACACCATCGTTTCACTCTTTTGAATCTGTTCCGTGTTATTATAAACTCTATACCAGATATGCGACCGTTCCGTATGGTTGGGTAAGTATATAAGAAACGAAACAAATTTTCTTTTCTTTATCTGTATGCTAACATTGTTCAATTCGTTCTTTACCCCACATGATCTCTTAGGTATGACGATTCCCATTTTGTTTTCTTTTTTGTTTGTTTGTTTTTTTACATTTCTTTGAAATCATTCATTATGGACATGCCACTGAAATTTATTTAAGACTCTCAAATCGCACACCGACGATGTGTCAAGGTTGAACTTTGACAACGCTTTAAGAGGTAATACCTCGTCGTATAAGTTAAAGCTAGACGACATATGATGACTCCTTATCACATCTTTAAAAAATATGTCATTTCGTTCATGTCAAAAACCATTAAAACTTCGTGACGTCGTAAAACAAGAATCCATGGTTTCCATACAGTAACTTAAAAATATTCTCAGATAGCGTCATGTCTATGTGCATAGATGTTCACACCAGTCTTAGCATTTTATTGTAATTGGTTGACAAAGCCAGTTTATGTGATATTATAGATGATTTTAAGTGTCAAGCCTTTTTCAGACGTCTTTCGTCAAGTCTTTATTCACTTCTTCGGTATGTATCCAAACGATGAACCTGTGTTATCAATGTAACATATATAGAGATCTTTCAGGAAGTAGAAAAACTTGAACCTGCAAGTGATCTGAGAGACTACAGATAAGGAGAATGACCGTGGTCTTAATTTTAGATGCACGGTTTAAAGAAGACGTTCTTCAACAGCACCACATTCGTCTTTAGATACAGATCCCGACAGCGTCTGAACGATTGCGTCGAACGTTTTCCACACATTGGCACTATGCGTAGTCTTCGTCGTTATTACAGTCGTTGCCAAACGCTTCTTTGGATAATTCCTCTAACTTTCTACGGATCGCTCACCAACTGTAGGGATAAACGGTGTTCCATTTCACCAATCGAAATAGTTCATCTTCGTGACAGTACCTTTTCAATTCTACCATCTTTCTTAATGTCTTCTACTTAATTAGGCAATATGAAAATATGAGATGCAGCGAATGCACCAACCTCAACTTTGAACTGGTTCCCTCGATTTTTGTCGAACAAGAGGTTCCGTACTTCCCCTTGTTGTTCGGAATGCAACTTATGTCTCTCGATGTGTACGTTAGTGTTTTCCCAGACACTGAGAACTGTAACCACTCAAACTGTGCATTTACACATTCATCTGCATGGATCCCCTTCTTTTCAAACATTCGTTGTGTAGTACACGTTGATACTCCCTTGTACAATTCTTGATCCAAGAGTAATGCTATCGAATCGCCTTTTCGTCGAGTAATGGAAGATTGATAACGTCTTTCTGACTTTCTTGAATATGTGTCGTTGATACAACTTATCTTTTTATTTCACCGAATCCGAGTATAAGGAATTTAAACCCTTTCAACCCCAAAAGGTCCCGTTGATCCTTAAACCTTTTCGTATTATGAAATACATTAAGTATTGATTTGAATTTCGCAAATACAAGTACCGGAAAATACAACCTACGTGAAATATTCGTGGTCATGCAAATCACGCATACAATAATTAGAGCGTTTCTGCGTCTCAACTTTGAAGGAGTAAATAAAACCACTGTTCAGAGCACGCACATGCTGTTCTATTGTCCCCAATTCCCACCACTTCCTTTTTACTTTGATATACGATAAACGCCTCTTCAGTTTTGCTCCACACCGTTCTATAAATCAAATCATTTGCACGCAAAAAAAGTAAACGAAATCTACCTTTCAAATTTTGACAGGTGGAAACTATTCTCAACTTGACAAATCTAGACATAAGAATCATTCTTAATTCCTCTATTTATTATTTTACCCGTTTGCTTGTCTGGTTATTCAGGTAGATATTTATGTCGAATTTTATAATTGGTTGACTTTTAAAAAACCGTTAATTTCCAATATAAATCTGAAAATCCGATGATGTAATGTTACGTTTTTCTAATTTCTTTTTAAATTGTGGTTTTAGGCTACCGTGGAGTTTTTGACTGTTTCACCAATCCTGATTTAATAACAAGATAAAATGATACATTCTTAGTTTTTGGATATATTTTGACAGTTTTCATATTTTTGTTACCATGTACATTCCATAGTGCAGCGTTTTTTTCCATTCTTGGATTTTGGCAAAAGGGTCCGACACACATCATCGAGCATATCATTTTGACTCGAATATATAATTATTATTGAGATATTTAGTCAAAGGGTCAATTTTACCATATTTTGGAGTTGTAACCTTGTTAAGGTTTTAGAAAGAGTGACCTCGGATGGTCAGAACAATTAAAAATGTTTCAGTCTTGGGATTTATTCACGAAATCACATGATGTGTGTCGAACCCTTTGAATTTTGAATATATTTTGACGTTCTGATATTTTTGTAACCCAATATTTTCACTACCTTGTATGCAGGATATTCCGCCCATAATGACGTAGATTTCTGCTTTGCCACAATAGATGGCAATTCTATACGTGGATTCAGTACTTCTAACAACACAGCTCCCTGTAAAATATCATACTATGTATATGTGAAGAACTGTTAAGCAAAATTTTAATAGTCCAAATTGATTATTGACCCTGTTTGAACTTTATTATATGGCATATTGTTTCTATGTGTAAAAATAAACATTTTACGTTACAAATACGAAAATATATGTACTAGGTAATTAATTTCTGTTATTTCAGTCATCTCCGCAGGATGATGTGAAATTGCTTGAAAGCTACTGAAATGAAAATATCAAACCCAATACATTGTTAGGACTATTCAAAAGCAAGATTGTCAATAATTTATTCTTAGTGACTGCCTTTTTTAAAAAAAAATAAAAATATAATAGTTTAATATTTTAATTCACTGATCGGTTGCTAAATTGATAATACATTCGCGAATATACGTTCGAACAATTTAACATACGAATTTACAATTTTATAATACGAAAACAAATGGTAATTGTAAAGAACCAGATTGGCGTTTCATTTACTATGGATTTATTTACTGTCGTCGGTACTTATGATCATGGATAATAATAATTCGTGGTTCTCAAACTTTCCCAGAAATTTTACGTTGTTATTTTGCTATTCGTTTCAAAATCTGTATATTTCCTGATGTTACTGTATAAAGGGTAAAAACACAAATATTTTCAATAATACCTATCAAAAATTGTTGGCATTCCATAAAATAAAAACATTTTGAAAAAGATCAGTTACTTTATCAGATAGACTGGCATGACGAAGAATATTTTACTTGTTGTAAACTGGCGCGGCCATGTCTGT
>JAOXYI010187499.1:0-11256 GCA_028566495.1 Lithophaga antillarum | reverse complement strand
CACTCATGCGTAAAATGTAGGTCACAGTGACCAAATTGTGGTCTGATTCTTCGGTACGAACCAAAAAGTATCCACAGATGAAATATCATTGCTCTATGGCTTGTAGTATCTGAGATTTGGATCTTAATGCAAAACTTAACCAGAGTCACTAATGTGTAAAATGTAGGTCACAGTGACGCAACTGTGGTCCGATTCTTCGGTACTAACCAAAAATGTATCCACAGATGAAATAGCTCTATGGCTTGTAGTACCTTAAAACTTAACCAGAGTCATTCATGCATAAAATGTAAGTCACATTGATCCAACTGTAGTCTGATTCTGCGTTAATGACCAAAATGTATTTACAGATGAAATATCATTGCTCTATGGCTTGTAGTATTTGAGATTGTGACCTTAACGCAAAACTTAACCAGAATCACGAATATAAGGAGGGACGAACGGACAAACAGGTGAAACACTATATCCCCACACCAACTTCGTTGGGCGAGGGGATAACAAAGTCACTGGACCGTGAAAATGAGGTCAAGGTCAAGAGACATGTGTCAGGTTGGCATGCACCTCCCCTGATGAATGTGTGGACCAAATATGATTGCTGTATTATGCTTGGTTACTGAGAAATAGACCTGAGCAGGAAAATGTGATGCAGAATTAACACCGCCATCGCCATCAAAAGCATATCTATGTCGAAAGTTGCAGGAGAGACAAAAAGTAAGTTATAAGTTATTTTTGCTGTTTTTCGATTATGTTAGTGAAACATGACAAAAAGAAAACTAAATGATATTACTTATGCCCTTGACTGTTTTTTTTTCCATAATATTATAGTGAAATATAGCAAGAAGAAAACTACCCAAATGGCAACAACATCAATAAATTAAATTCCACAAAAATCAATGTTAGCTTTGATGTTCTTGACATCACAGACAGGTGACCTCATGTTTAGTCAAACAACACTTTATTGATAGGGAGAATATAAAATATAAAGGCCTTCTAGTTTACTTCTAGCTTCAGCTTTGGATTAAATCGACATGTCAATCAGAGATTGTACATTTCCCCTATCCCCTGAAATCAAAATTTCTATCTTGAATAGTGTAAGAGAAGTTCTTGGACAATCAATTTTTTGTTTATTTTGGAACCCCCAAAGACCCCAGCCCTGGGGCTGGTATAAAAATTCTGAAATCACTTGCCATGTTGTCAGATATAATGTGAGTTGTGATTCATGTGTTGGCTTCCTACACAAAATAGTCTCCTTGATTTCACTGATTACTGGATATTGAGAAATACATCTTCACCCACAATTCTGCCCTTTGGGCAAATACAGGGTTCCAATGCTACCGGGAAAACGGGAAAAACTCTGAAATTCGGTCAATGATGCTCAACGGCCTTGAAAAAATCTTGAATTTCAATAGAATGGACAAAAACCGGGAAATAGCCAGGAATTTTAATATGGCTTGGTCTGGTTTTCATCATACATTGTGCATCAAATTTATAGATAGTATAGTCAGAAGAAAAAATGTTCTTCAATATTGGGGTTTTTCCACTTTAAAATCATTAAAACATGTCTTTCACCTATCTATATTTAGTAACAATACTTTGATTGGTCAATTGATTTCACCCACAATGCATTGGGTTTTCCTGTTTACCTTTGACCACTGTAAATAAATATGTGGTATACAAAGAGAGATGCTGTGTCCTATTTTTTCTGAAAAAAGTAATTTAACATATAAGAATACTTACAATATTATTAGAGAATTGTCTTTAATGTCAGAGTTCAACTCTTCATACGTAATTTCAAACTTAGCCGATTTCTTGGTTGTTTTTTCAGTTTCACCCTTCTCTACATCCCAGTATGCAATCTACAATGCAAAGATTGAAAAGATATACGTACATGCATTTATCTGCATTTGAATATCAGTGCAACTCTAATATTAAAATTAAATACTTGCTATCATTTAGTGTATACTGCAATTTTAAAACACATTTTTGCTACCGTTTTGATGTGTGTTTCATTCCACCATTAAAACATATTATAAAATTAATACATATCAATCAAAGCGTTTTTCCTTAACTTGTTATGACCTTTTTCTTTATGAGCCTTCGTCTCATTTACGTTTACATTTACATCCCTATCCTGTGTTTTGAATAAGCATAGGATGTACTTCTTTGAATAAGCTTAGGATGTACTTTATTAACCTTTTCAACATTTCCTTCCTTTGAAAATAACAATACATTCTAGTATAATCAAAATTACAATACCTTCACCACCATTTGTTGCATGCACAAGTTATTAATAATTGATGTGTATTAAACATAATATTACATGCAATGATTTACTGCAAAACATGATGTATGGACTAAACAATATTATTTGTCGAAAAAATGAAACTGAATTAATTTTTGCTGGGTAATCTGTGTAGATGGTAAGGCAAAGTGCTAGGAACCTAATTAGTTTGTGAAAAATTAAATCATCACTTGTTCAATATTTCTCTTAATTTTTAACTTGTGTAAGGGCCTTTTATTACAAGATTGGACTGTTAGAAATATTAGGTGAAAGTCAAATTTGGTGTGAATTTACCCTGAAAGTGTTTGATGTTTTTTTAAAGTTCAAAATTCTGCCATGGTATTCTTTCAAAACACCATTTCCTTCATCCCAGGTGTGACGAATACGCTTATTAACATAAAATTTATAAGGCAAGTCCACAGGCAAGTTGTTTAGCTCGATATTATCTGAATTATGTGCGGAAGTTGTCTGAGTGGTATCCAATGTATTTTGTGAATTCTTTTCCAAGTTATCCAAAGTTGTATTATCTGAGTGACTTGCCGAAGTTGTATTATCTGAGAGACTTGCTGAAGTTGTATTATCTGAGTGACTTGCCAAAGTTGTGTGAACAGTATCCAGTGTATTTTGTGAAATGTTTTCCAAGTTATCAGATGTATTTTGTAGTTGAATTAATTTCTTCAGATTGCACTTTAATTTTTCCATTGACACAGATACTTTAAACAACTGCTTGTCAGTGACCTTTTGACCTTCAACTTCTTTCCTATAATTGATTTGTGTTTTAAGACTTGATATAATATCTTTTTTAAACATATTACTGTTACAGAATTCATCAACCTTTTCAGTATTGTTCCATTGTCCACCTAAATTCTCAAGTTCAGTGCAAAGTTTCTGATGCTGCGCAGAAGTTTTGTCAAGTTTCATTTGTTTTTCCTTTTTCTGCTCTCTATAATTTCACTTCGCTCTTTAATTAATTTATCTTTTTCATCTTTTTCAATTTGTACATTTTGAGAAGCAATATTACGAGCAAGTTTAAAAGTGTGTGAAAGGTCTTCCTCTGGTTTATCTTTTAACCATTGTACAGTACTATTATTTTTCATGCATAACTTGGCATTTAATGTGCCCAGTGAGGTGTTTGGAGCAATCACCATTTGTCGATCAAGCTGACCCATCAGTCTTTCTAAAGAAATGTTATTTCCCGGACACGATGCTGATTTTTGCTGAAGCTGGAGTGATGGTTCATAATATTTACCACCAGGTAGATAATCGACAAATATTTTCTTAGATTTATCAAGGATGCTTTTAATGAAACAAGACAGTGACTCTAGAAAAACTGACATCATGATGTCAGTAGATTCAACATACAATTTTTCTTCCAGTTTGACTGTATCCGGTGAGTCTTCTTTGAAAATATGAAAGTTTGGTTGAATAAGGTCTTGAATATTGACAGATACGTGTTCTAAACTGGCTACAAACTGTCGGTAAATGTTTCCCATTTGTAGTGGTGAACTAATGTTGGCTGCTTGTTTCCAGTAAGGTGTACTAACTTTCAGAAATACAAAGCTCAATGCTTTACATATAGATACAACTACAGAATTTTTATAAAGTGTAGATACAGCTGACTGAAGCAAATTCAGATTTGCTTTTGATGACAGATATTCTATAATGTATGACCTGAGTACAAATGTTCCAAATGCATTATAAAAAAGAGTGTTAAACCTGTTACCCCTGAAACCTTCCATAGGTATGGTTTTAATATCTTTTGAGTGTATAAAATGGGGTAACAACAGAGGGTCGCCGGACTTTTCATCAAAAAACAGTTTTGAAACACATCTTATTAAATTGTGACTGTAAGACTCTCCTTTTTTAATAAAAACAGATGGCTGGTGTAATTTATACTGTTTTTCAATACGTTTACATACATTTTCGCATTCATCTGCAAACTGTAGCAGTGGATGAACACTGCAGTGAAACCCTTCAATTTCAGTAGTGGATGTGTCATTATTGTTCTCATCGTTCAATAATTTTAATTTTTCATTATCAGTAGTTTATTTGTCTTCAACTCTGTAGCACTTCTGTCAGTCATTGCACAAGTTAATCTATTTAACACAGGGGCATCTGGCGTTTCAACATTTTTAAATAATTTCATAGTTGCAGCTTTGTACTGCTCAGCAGTTCCTCGAGAAAGTTCTTGGATGCCTAGTGTCACCTCCTTCTCAGCATTGCTCAATTTAACCCCATAAAAATGATGACCTTTTTTTGTGGTAGCATCACGCTGTATACATATATTATCTGATTTTTCTAGCACAGATTTAGTATGTAAACTGGAAACTGCTGCAGCTTCTTTACAAATATTAGAAATAGTACTTTCAGATGGTAGTGAAGTAAAATTCTGCTCAGTAAAAATATTGACAATATCTAGAACAATTTTAGATATATTTTGTCGAGGCACATTATTCTGAATACAAGTCATAATATTTGATCTTGAATTCCTAACCGTTAAAGTCGGCAATTGAAATTTTAAACTTTCAAACTGGCTCACTGTATGTTTTCTACTTGATGAAGTCTTCAGCTGTCTTACTTTTCTCACAACAGACTTTATTTTGCTAAACAGACTGTACGGACTAACCAAGACTTTGTCAATATTTAATAAAGTACAAATGCAGTGATGTAAAATGCGTTGACTTTCACATTGATAATATAACGTTTTGGATTGATTTAACAAATTAATAGCATCACTATTTGTTAATGTGGTAACAGAAATCGGACATGGAGGATATTGTGCCATTATCGTAAAGTAGAATTACCGGTACTAGTGATATGAACAATCTGGAAAGCAAAACATTAATGTTTAACATAAAAAGGGGAGATAACCATAGTTTCAACATAAATAGGGGAGATAACCATATCATCACATATGCATGAAAATTGTCTTCTTTTATTTTATTTTGTTTTATCATTTACTTGGTGATTAATTTTAATTTTACTTTTTAATTTTAACTATATAGCGGTGATATTAGAAAATTGGAAGAATTACATAAAGCTAAGTGGGTCATTAAAAAGCATAAAAATCTGTATGAACATACAGCAAGCATAAAGCTAAGTGGGTCTTTAAAAAGAATAAGCCAAAAAATAAGCAGTGAATCACTTTTACATGTACTTACATTATCAACAGGGTACCGTATCTTGTAATCAATTAACAATGTCATGAAGGTCAAAGATAAATATATACAGGTAAATCTTTAAATAAATAAATGACTTCGAATCTGAAAGAAAAATTGTTAATTGTTAATTTGGAAATTGTGATGTTAATATTATGACATAAACATTATCAAGCAATTACTGTGTTGATTAAGTGAGGAACATCAGGCCTAGGTGTGTAATTAATTAACTTAATTAATTAACCTGGTTTGTCATTTACCTTTTTGTAAATACAGCAATTATCAAATCAGCATGTACCTTAATGTATGATTATTTTGTAATATAATTTTACCACAAAACATATTAATGTATTAATTCAATTTAATTTAATGAAAACTATAACTTATGAATAAGAAAATGCTGTGAGATTATACATACATATAACTGCAAATGGTATAAATGATGAAGTTGAAAACAACTAATACAAATATACAGTAGAAGCTTGAATGTCTGAATGTGTTTTCTTCTTATATTTCATCGCTTACTTCGTCATTAATAGTAGATATGACAAATATACAGCAGTAAACTTTTTTAATCAAATATGAAGAAGTCGTTTGCATGGGATAACTCAAAATGAAATTACAGTCCCTATATAAATATGCAGCTTAAATTACCTTTAATAACTTCAATACTTGGCGAATTGAAACTCAAATTAACAGTCCCTTCAACTTCAACTCACAAAGCAGTTCTACTGTATACATTAACAGCCACTTCCTAAAACATATCAAAATATATATACAGGTATACACAAATATATACAAACTACATGTAATTCAATGACCTTTAGTGTTTAGGAGAATTTCTGTGTAAAATACTTTGTGACTGTTCACAATCTGAATCAGAATCTGTGCTACTGATCAAAATTGCATCAGCTGCAGTCAACCCAGTATGTACAGAGAAAAGACCTCCAGAACACAGTGAAAAGTTTTTATTTGACCTTCCAGCACTTGCAGATGAAGACTGAGATTGACAAATAAAAACTTTTCTACCCTGCTTCATCTTCTTGGGACGCAAAATCCTCTCAGAAACACAGGATGAATCTGTTTCTGCATCAGGACCAATTTCTAATGGAAATGATGCAGAAGCAGTTTCAGCTAAAGTAACAGCACTTTCTTCAGAACTGGCATTTGCTGGTACCAAAGAAGTACTGTTTTGTCCACAAGAAGAAGATGAAAATAAGTCCATTGAATTGTTGAAAGTGGAAGCAGAGGAGGAGACATATGACAGTTCTTCCACTTTTGTACATGTGCCTTCCATACTTGCTTCCATTATACAACAAACACATGGACATTTGCTCTCAACTTCATCACTTATATTGCATTGCAAGTTTATATATGGCACTGGAGCAACTATTGCAAATTCACCATAAATAAAACGATGCATTATAGCCTCACGTGCATTAAAAAACAGAGGAAGGTCAGGCCGAATTTTATAATGCTCTGGTACATGCAGACTGATTTTTTCCTGCTGGCAACTCAAACGAATCCAATGCATGGATCCTGTATCATCTATTTGCGACTCCCAGTCATCCATTTCACACTAAAATTTACAATAACTGACTGGTCAGCTTTAATATATCCTTATATATTTCCAATATATATATGCATTCACATAATATGGACCAATACGGAAATTTTTAAACTTAAATTTTAAATACAATCTCCATTCTAATGGAACAAGGAAAAATTAAAATTAATGTTTAAAAAGACGGGAAATGTATATGCACTTGCAGTAAAATGTTCAGACAGTAGATTGTGGATTTTACACAACTTGACATCCAATCAGATTCTACTTTTATATAAAGTTTTTTGACGTAGTGAAATCGGAACTGGAATAACATACAGTGTTGCATTACAATGGTAAAATCTTCTATTAATACATACATTTCAACACTGTCAGCTTCTTAATTCAGAGTGGATAAATGGCTAGAGCAATGAGTACTCCAATAAATTTTAACACCTGAAAAAAAATATTATGTGATAATGTGGCAGAGTGTATTGTAGTAACATTTTTCTATATATTGCTATACATGATTTTTTTGTCTCTCAGTATTAATTTAGTATGTATTTTTCTATTTACTGGTGTATTTATTTATTTATCTATTCTGTCCAGATCTGGTACAATTTTTTAATTCATAAATGCACACATCCATGAGTAACCCGTCCTGAGTT
The DNA here is from genome assembly GCA_028566495.1 of Lithophaga antillarum. Lineage (NCBI taxonomy): Eukaryota > Metazoa > Mollusca > Bivalvia > Mytilida > Mytilidae > Lithophaga > Lithophaga antillarum. The sequence goes on along the minus strand of JAOXYI010187499.1, from coordinate 3,609 downwards.
ACCCCAGAACCTTATATATTATAATAATGCTTTTAATTTAATACTGCGATGTCTTTTCATTATGATTTATTGTGCAAAATTTCTATTAGGCTTGCACAATATTATGAAACAAACTATATGACCAAGGTAGGTAATTCTAATATACACAATCACTAATCTGTCCGCACACATAAAAACACATGTTGCATAAAGTAAACAAATTATACCACAATTCTAATTCAAACTTTGCTCATCAAATTATCACACTTTCATTCTAAATCACATAGTGTCAAACATCTCGGTGAAACTTTGTTGAACTGCATATGCAAATTAGGGAGAAACAAAACTTGAAAATAACATGAACTCTTTCAGCAGTCAACAAAATATCATAAGGTGGGGTGAAGAAGGTCTTAATTTTACCAAATTATATGAACTGAAGTAGATATAAAATTTGTGACAACTGTTTTTGTAGGCGATCAACTTCCCCGCTTCGTTGTCTCTGAATGACCTTGACTTTAACCGGAAGCACACAAATTTTTAATAGAGTTGTCGTTCTTAGACTACATCTTTCACTTGAAGACTTTTACCTGACGTTACTATCTTTAATATGAGTATGCTAAAATAGCAAAGATATAAATATGTCATGATTTTGATTTTGATAGACCGGATGTTTTTTTCTGATGAAATATCTAATGCTAGCTTTGAATGATTTACAAAAGCGATACTTTGATATGCGTGCACCTATAGCGATCCTACAAGAATTTCTACATTTTCCAAAAACAACGATTTATTTGCAATTTCATGCTTTCTGTTACGATATTTGCTCAGGTGTTTTTACTATTGACTTTTGGGGGGGGGAGGTGGGGGTGGAAATAAACAATATCTGGCCTTCAAGAAAATGAATAATCTGTCCTTAAAAGACCAAAAATAAATAATGTGTCCCTTTTTAGGGTCCTCTACAGAGCGGGTATGAGAATGGAAGAAAGTGTAATAAGTTTTCGAAATACTGGGGAACAGTAAATCGAATCACTGTAAGTGACGTACATGTAGTAGATACCCACCGGAACGAATGAACGTCTGAATTTTTCCGACAAAATCTGAGAACTAGTAATTTTGTTCCAGATCAAATCACAGGAAAAATCCGTCATCACATTTGAGAAGAACGCTAAACGAAAAGAAGTCTTCAGGACCATTTTTTTTTGCTTGTGACACTTGAGAAATCGTTATTTAAAATGCTTGAAAATAAATAATCTGACCTGAATAGTAATGAAAATAAAGTCTTGCTCTTGGAACATTTTAAATAAGTATCTTCATCTGAAAAAGGCTCACAAAATTGTGTTAATAAATTATTAGAATTTGCAACGGGTTGGAAAATGTCCCTTAATATTAAAAAAATTAAAGTAATGGTACATGTATTTACAAAGAGTGGTAGATTACAAAACCTTAATATAAAAATATATGAATGAGAGAATTGAAAATGTACAACAGTATACTTACTTAGGAAATACTTTTAGCTCATCAGGTAGTTTTGGCATTGCCAAGAAACAAATTCTAAATAAAGGAATGAAAGCCCTTTTCAAATTAAGAAAAACTTTCACATCTGAAACACCAGGAGTCAAAACTTTGGTTCATATTTTCAATCATACTGTAAGACCAGTTATTCTATATGGTTCAGAAATATGGGGATATTTTTCTCCAAAGTCATTTGTCAAAAATTGTGATATGTTTTTAAATAAAGAATCAAATAAGTTAGTTATAGAAAGAGTACATACAAAGTTTTGTAAATATGCTCTTGGAGTCAAAATAAGATCACCTGACTGTGCATGTAGAGGAGAACTTTGTAGTTATCCAATTATATATGATGTTTTAATAAATATGATAAAATACTAATGCCACATTGTAAACACACGTGAAACTAATTCGATTTTATCAGAGGCTTTGTCAGCCTCCTAGTTGATGGACTCCAAAAATCATGAGTCATGGATAGGTTGCATTAGAGAAATATTTAAATATTTACATTTAGAATACCTATACAATAATTCTAAGAACTTTAAAGAAGAGTTTATTATTAAGAAAGTGAAGATTTGTTTGAAGGAAAAGTTTCAAAGAATCTGGTTGGACAATCTTTATAATGACAACAGAAAAAATCCATTGAGTAAAAATAAATTACGAACATACAGGAAGTTCAAAAATATTTTTAAATTGGAACCATATCTATTTCACAATAACAAACAAGAAAGACAAATATTTACCAAATTTCGAATTACTTCACATACTCTAAATATAGAAAGAGGAAGATAATTAGGATTGAAATTAGAAGACAGATTATGTAACTTATGTAACAGTGAGGTTGAAGATGAACAAAAATGTCCACTGTTAAATGTTCATAGAACTCCTTATTTTAATATATTAGAAAATAGTTGTCAAAATTTTTCATCTTTAAATAATGAACAGAAATTATCCTGGTTAATGTTATCTGAAGATGAATTTATTATTTCAACGATGGCAAAACTATTAGACACTTTATTTGAAGAAAGAAATAAAATTCTACAGTTGAATGGAGTTGCCCCCCCCTCTTTGCATCCTAATTTCTTTACATTGTCTAGCCACTGAAATGTTTCTTGTTTTCGTAATTAATGCTGATATATATGTTTCCAATCAATCAAATCATTTGTGTTGTATATAATGAATGATTATGCTACTCAACTTTGGGCACTGTGATTAGTTAAATAAAATATCTTGGTTCTTGGTTCTTGTATGAATAATTCACTAATATCATGTGGGAGGTTGGTACATCCTTGAATGGTAAGTAAGAACAATTATCATATGACGTATTAAAATGGCGTAGCCCTTTTTTGGATCTTTCCGTGTATTGTAACGCTTTTAATTATATGGTTACAAAAAATATTTGCTGTTTATAAATGGTACTTACACCATTAAAGACGTCTCGCGTTTCAAATTACAGTAATTATCTCCCTTTAACATATCAAATATAACGAATAATGAATTTAGCAAACACGAACGTCAGTGTTCTTTTGTTCAGTTGCAGTTCACACTTTCTTTCAGTCGCATTTCACTCTTGGTGCGTCATAACAAGCGCCATGTCAAAAAATGACGGTTTGTTTTTTTTTTCCAGAGTGTACCAAGTTTCATGCAGTGGTAATGATGTATTGGCATAAACTTCACAATGACACTGCCACCACTATTCGTATGGAACTGTTTTCACCAAAGATACTGAATTATGGTATAAACAGTACTAAGAAGGGAGCTGGATGAAAATGATTGTTTTTTAGCTATTCAACATTTCATTTTCTTTGGATTTCCAAACATTTGACTAATGAAATACGATTTGTTGAAATGCGCATATGGTGCATCAAAATTAACTTTGGTTTCTTTCGGTGACATATTCCTGAATCATATATTACAAAATATACATAAAACCTATTATATATTCACAGATAAAACTTAACTTAACGTTAAAAAAATTACAATATAAAATATATATTACATTTGATTGTAAATTTTCAGTTTATCAATTATGAAATTGTTCTAAAACTAGGGTTACAAATCCCTCGAGCAAAGTTGACCTTAGACGGTTTTGGCTGTTCTGTTTAGGTCCTTTTTGGTTTT
>JAOXYI010187390.1:0-11257 GCA_028566495.1 Lithophaga antillarum | reverse complement strand
ACTTTAGTAAGTTTGTTTATAGTAGTTTAAGAATGATTTACACCTACCTGTTTAACAGCCATGATAACTCCAGTTCTGACATCTCTGGACTGATAACATGTACTGTAAGCTCCAGTACCAAGTAAAGCTCCTTTCTTCCAGTGTACACCTTCTAAGTAAAACTTTGGTTGGTTGTCATTATCTAAATGATCTCTTGTTGTATAGTCCTACAAAAGAAAAATATCTAGTGTATTTAATTTGAAAATTTAACCATACAATGATTCAAGGTGAAAAAGAATAATAAGGTAACAAGTCAGAGTTCATATTTTACCTGACTTTTTGATAAATTACTTTTCATTCTCTTACTTTTGAAATCCTTTTTCCATCTGTTATAGCACTGTTTATTGGTTTACATGTATATATTTCTCTTTCACATTGTCTACACATTATAGTTGTTTCAAATCAAGTAAAGCTGTGTTAGTACATTGTATAAGTGTTGCCCTTTATCTATACTTATTCCTCAACCAATGTTACAGTTTTGCAACTGAACAGAGATATTCAAATTGCTAAACTGTATTAGGTATAGCTAAAAGAACTTAAAATAATGTTCAACGAAATTTGTTTATCAATGTCTTCAGTTAATTTATGGCAAGTATTGTTTTACTGTTTCTTGTTATTACCTAAATTCAGAGTAAATTGCAACATTGTCTAGCTGGTAGAGGTTCAGGTGAAGGGAAAGGGCAACACTTACACTAAATTCAGAGTAATGAATACTATTAATTTGTTATTATTACATTTAAATTCAAAATGAAAGGATGTAAATGCAAAATTGAATCTAGTAAAAATTAAAACAACATGTAAAGAAACTGTTTTTACTGCCGTCCTTGATCTTGAAGTAACTACAAGGCCCTTAGCAAATGAGCAAAAATTCAAACCTTATAGGAATTTCAAGACAGACCCTATTATGCATGTGACTGGTATTCAAAACCAGACACTGAAAAACTGTATGGTCTGTCTCACAGAAAATTATTAGATAGGCATGATCATTTATCTAACATTATGTATTTCTTAAAGTACAGTGCAAAATCTGTGTGATACAACCTACATGTATGTGATACAAAACCTTGTATCAAACATTTTTTTATGTGTGTGATAGAACATGTACTTTCGTCTGAACTGCTTTTCTCTGATGTTACAATATGGGTTCCTAGTGAACGTAAAAAAACAATATGATGTTAAACAAGAATTCTCCTTTTCAATGCCAGTTAGATGCTGAAAGAAATTAGATACCTATGTTTTCATAGGTTTTCATTTGAAAATGTTAGATAAACATATCATATGCACAGATGTGATGGTACTTCTTTTTGTATCAACTCTCGTCTGTTGTATGAATTGCATCACTACTCGTTGCTTCTGCAACTTGTAGTGATACGGCTGAAACAACAGACTCAATCAGATACTAACAGATGTACCATCATAATGTGCATACAACATATATCTAATTGTCATCATGACTTCTGTATCTAACAAAATCCTTCTTTCCTATTGAATACACTTTAAACTGAGATGTCAAAAATAACTATCCTGTTTAGTATCATTCAGAAACAGTAGTCAGGTCAGACTTTTATATTGACATCAGTAATAGTTTCTTCAAATTTTACAAGGAATTACCAGCTGAATCAAGAAGTAGAGGATACTCTGTACCCACCATCTGTCAATGGATTACAGCAATGGTGACACTGTAACACCTCAACATGGTTACAACCACATAAAAACAATGACAGTTCCATAAATTGTAATTCTAAAAAAATGCTATTACATACATCAGGCTGTATCCTGATAGTTATAACTTCCTCCTTCTCTGTAGGGGTCAGACCAGGTATCTTAGGTGTGGGTGGATCTGTACCCGATACTTCTAATGCTTTGGCTAGGGCAATTGCTTCCTCTTTTTCTATCTCTTCCTTACACAGACATGATTCTCCATCAGTTTCGTTGTCTGCAAAAGTTGAAAGAAAAAGTGGTTTTGACATTTGAATACATATGTATTTATAAACTCTGTATGAACTTTTAGTTTAATCATTTTGAATTGTGTCTGTTTCACTGAAAACCAAAATGTTTTACAATATGGCAAAACTTTGGGCAAACGGCTTTATTTTTCATAATGTTCCGTGTTCATCATAATAAATCTTGTTAGCCGTAATATAGCCTTTGCCTCCTATTAATCACTGATCACATTTCACACTTATAATTTAAGTACACTGTATTTTATTTGGACTGACATTTAAACAATTTTTATTCTTCACATTAATGAAACAGTACTTTTCTTGCCACATTTTTTAAGCACTTAAGCACTCTTATTAATAAAACAAAAGTTTAATTCCAACTACTATACACTTACCATTATGGACAGCATTATCAGGAAAATGTTTTGGAGATGGGCAAGCTGTAACTTCAGATCTAAATGACACTTTTCTGTCTTCCCTGTTTGGTGTTCCCTTACTGCTTGGTGAGTCAAAATTCAGTAACTCATCACTAGATAATCCTCCTTGGTCAGACGATTCAAGACGAGATCTACGACGACGTTTTCGCCTGTCCAAAGAATCGTCAGATGATAAAATTTTCTCCTCTGATGACATGGAGTACTGGAACTCTGTTGTTCCTGCATAGTCTAGACCTGTTAAATCTTGTCCTATTATTGAATCTGACTGAATTTTATGTGTGGAATCCCCTGCAATGTCAGACACATTTTCAGTTTTAAAACTTTTGGAATGTTCATCTAAGCTGCCTTCAATGGAATATTCATCAATTTTTGATGAAGTTCGTACTTTGAAAATGTCACCAGAAACATCCAAATCTATATGACTTGTAGAATTACATTCTGTAGGAGGATTAACAAATGTGGAATCTTCAGGATTTTTTAAATAAAATACCTCATCATCATTTGTGTCACAAGTCAACGGTAAAAACAATTTTTTCTTTTGTAAACCATCTTTTTTATCCACAGTTTCTGTCTTTTCGCTTGTAATAACAGTGGAAACCTCTTCAGGGGTTGCTGGAAAATCAGTTTCTAATAATCCTGGTGTAACATTATTATTCTGAATGTCTGTCGAATTAATACGAGATATAGGTGGTGGTGGTGTTAAAATTGGTCCTGTTTCTAAAATTTCATAGCTGCCACGCCTACTGGGAGGACGAGGGGGTATAGGAGGAGGATTTTTTTCTGGTGTTTGTGCAGACAACTGTTTAACACAGCTGGTATCTTTTTCATCTGCCACTTCGTCTAATTTATTAGACACTACATCAATAACTTCTTTTCCTTCCTCCACTTTTGTACTTGATGTTTTTCTTGATTTTTGCTTTCTCCTAGAATGAATTGGTGTGTTTGGTGGTGCTACTGGCACATTTCTACCTTGAGCACTACTAGCCTCACTCTGACTATCTGTAAATGTCACAGGGGAATTACATCGAGGAGTTGATACTGGAGTGTCACAAGGGGAATCATCTGAAAACTTTCTACTTCTTATACCATGATGCAGTTCCTGAACAATTTTTTCGGACAACTGAAAATCGTCAACTATTCTCCACAAACGCTTTTTCATAGAAGCACCTACGTTAGTGTCAATAGTTGTGAGCAATTCTTCTAAATCATCAATCATGCTTTCGATATGAGCAGAAAAACGGCAAACAAGTAAAAATACGCGCCTAGCCATTCTACTAATCCTCATGTGAGTATTTGTAACACCCTTAATGGCAAATCTAGCAATGGCCAGCAGTCTTTCCTGAACAGAAGGTTTATGATAGACATCTCTAGACTTAGCTGCCTGAGGTGGACCTTCTTCATCAGCAGACCTGCCATCTGGTGGGTTTCTAGGAAGTAGTTCATTGTGAAATTCTTCAAATAGTCTCTCTAAGACATATAATCTACCTAGCAACCACTGCCAGGCAACTGTCTCACCATCATAATCCTCTGTCACAGATTTGATTATGTAATCCAATCCATGTAATCCATGACCACCTGCAAGAAAATCACATTTTTAGAAACAACTTATAGTTGTTATTTATATATAATCAGGCCAGATGTTGATTTCAATATTTGCTTACATCAATTATCAGTTTAACTATTACAAATTGACTCTGATCAGCAACTCTTTAGTGAAGCCATTAGAATATGCATTTGCTACTGCAAACTCAAGACAGGGTAGACAGTGTCTAGTATCACATTAAATAGAATGTAAATAAAATAAACCATTTAAATTCAAACATCTTTGCTTGGACCACTTTAACAATTAAATAAATCTGTTTCAAGTCATTTCCAATCTGTCAATATTCTGACAACTTTCTCTCCCCAGTATCATACTTTGGACAAATCAGAAGATTTCAACACATTATACAATTGCAAATTTTACTCCTTAGTGCTTTTGTGAACTTAAACAGGCATAGAAATATTGCTAAATATTACAAGTTTATAAAAATTTAAGATTGTTGTTGGCAAGTATTCAAATATGATACGGTTATCCCTATGCTAATGCAAAGGTTAAAATAAATGGTTTTATATATAATGGTCATATGAGACTTTCCGACAGGTAAACTGTGTATTTTAACCCCTGAAAGTCTTAACATTCGCCAATCAAATTTGACATTATATATCGTGTTAGATTAGAATATCCAGATTTTTGACGGAATGAAACAACTGGCAACAAACATAATGAAATAAATTTCTATGTGTGCAAAGGTAAACAGCATACCTTCTTGAGTTTGAATTAATGCACAATATAGTTGTGTTTAGTCTGTATGGATGTATTATCAAAATTAAGTAGTAATATGCTGTAAATTTAAATAAAAAAAAGAAGAAATCTATATATATGTCTGGAATCAGATTTCTGAATATACAATTCGTCATTGTAATAATACCTCATTTAAATCTGAATTAACACTTCATTTTGTGCATTCATTTACACTGATCAAAGACATATAATAAGTTTATCATACAACCTTACATACGATATTTACCCTAAACTTTAACTGATACAAGCTGATAGGATACAATTTTATCCAATTATGATACTATGTAATGCCTTACACTATACAGAAGCAGAGAATAAGGGATACCTATTTTATTCCAATAATCACTCCAACAAATCCATTTCCGATCAGACATTATCAGAAGGCTATCACATGTTCTGCATGAATATAGAAAGAATACAGAAATTTTATTATGATCCTTGTTACTTCCTTAAATACTGTTTAACCTTACCAGAGTTATGTATTTCTTTTCCTACAGCTAATTCCCCATCCTGTCCTTTAGCTATTTCTACTATGGTGGACAATGACAGCTGACTAGTACGTCTGAAATAGTGTAAATGTTTTCTTTATTTACCCATCAACCAAACAAATTACCTGTTTCTATGCAAGCTTTAAACATTATCATATTAAATACATGTACTGCTATCTGTTAGAAAAAGAAATTTTTATTGATATATCAATAGTTTTATTTGTTTTTGTTATTCAACCAGGATCATTTTCCAGTGTGAGTTTACAGTCATTAACCATATACAATAAAACCTCTCAAAGCTGTAATTTCATAAAAATTGATCTCATAATACCAGTTTTTATTTTTGACTGAAATAACTTATAATTTAATCTGGTCATTCCACTAAACTGGCCAGATTTTTTGGTGTAAATAGTGGGTGGCATAGAGATGTTTTACTGTATTTGTAAATGATCTAAATCACAATCCAGTCAAATCTGCTCTAAAGGGCACCTGTGTATAACCACCTGTCTATATAGGGCAGCTCAAGTTTCCACATTTGATGACTGTTATATATTATTTGAACCTTTATACAAAGGCCACCTGCTCGTAAAGAGCACTTTCTGAAATTCCCATGGCTGCCCTTTATATACAAGTCTGACTGTATACGTCTTAAACTTGAAACTATCTTCATCTTTTTTCCCTGACCCTTCCAACTCAATCACTCAATTTCCCTGAATTTTCTCGTATCCTATTTCGGATATATTTTCCCAGCCAAGCACCTTTCTATCCCACTTTTTGTATGCTTACTTCTCTAATCAGCCTTCTGTTTATGAATATTACTGAATATTCTTTTAGGTGTATTTTTCATGTATTTTCACCAGGATCATAATGCACACACAAACCTTGTTCCATCTGTACATTTAATAACAACAGCATCTACTATAGACTTGAGTAATCGTTCTAATCTTAACTTCTGATGCTTCTCTCTACATGGAGTATAAGATAAAATTGTCCTAAGCGTTCTCTGCAAAACAAAAATATAAATATATATATGAGACTTTCCAGTTGCATGTAATAATTATTTCCTAAGTAAGTACATTACGAAATATTTTCTTCAATCTGATTTTACATTACAACAGGGTCTTTATAAATATATATATTTTTAATTATTTCCAAGGAAGCCCTTTAAAAATTTAGGAAACAGAATTTTTTCAAAAGCTTGTTTACAGTATAGAACTGAAATTTTGAAGTTATTCTGCATACCTTAAGACAATATTGAAAAATGTTATGTGGCATGACAAACACATATGTTCCTGACAAAACTGCATCAATCCATCAGTTAATAGTGGTTGAATACAATGTAAGGCAATATTTAAGCAATACTGTGGTAAGGCATCAAACAGTATAACTTTAAACCTACCAAAGAAGCAACATATACTCTGTACACAGGATCATTACACATATAAGCAAGAATCTGGCAACAACATTCTAAAGTTCTGTGTGTGGCATTCTGTCGTTCTGGAGACACAAGTACACCAGACCTGCCTTCTCCCATCCCTCTCATCAACACAGCTTGTACTTCCTTACAGAGGTGATTTAATGCTGATTCTCTTATTGACCAATTCTTGGTAAAGAAACAGGATACCAAGTCTTCTCCAAATACCTGTAACAATTTGTAACTTGAGACAATGATACAAAGGACATACAGTAAGATTTAGACTGACACACATGTCCAAACAAGGGCACTGCAAAGCGGATCATCCCCTCGCCTGCAAAAATTTCAAAGTCCCACTGTGACCTTGACCTTTGACCTATGAAATTGAAAATCAATAGGCTTCTAAACCTTTCTATGTACTAACTGTATACCAAGTTTGGTTAAGATCCCTCAAAAGATGTTTTGTCGAGAGTGTCCACAAGAATGTTATGGACGGACGGACAGTCCCATTACTATATCCAACTTCGTTGGCGAGGGGATAATAAATTCAATGTTGCAAGGTGCAAGTTAAGAGTACTGTCATTTTTGTGATCATCTTTAGTCAGACATAAAGTCACACCTTGGAGGTGATAGGCAACAGTCATCTATGCAGGCAGATGTGACCAACTACCTAGACTGCTTGATGACCATGGGCCCTTAGCACTTCTGATCATTATTATTTAATCTATATACTGTTGAAGACCTGCTGATTAAAATCGTGTATTATCATACGTTTATTTCCAATGTACAAGTTACAGCACTTTCAGTATCCAGTTTTCTATCTTTAAACTTATATTTGTCTTTAACAGTAAACTCAGCGTATTTACACAAATGATTTGGTGGTGGTGTTGTTTCTTCAATTTCCTTGCTGTCAACTGATTAAACCACATTTATGTAAGAATGCTGCCAATGTTTGCAACTAAAAACTCTGTGATAAAACATAAACAATTTATCCTAAATAGCTTTGTTTAGCTATATGGTTTTGTTTTTGTGTACAAATTCAATCCATTGACCATCAACTTTCTTTTAAATCCACACTGAAGGCTTTCAAAATGATGAAAATCTGAAGAACATCAAATGCACCATAAATCAAGCACTGTTTTTAATTCTTATTTAATTTTGTTCTTCCATTAACACAAACCTCTATCCAAGGTAAAGCAATTTCTTTATATTCAGTAGGCACTGGATCAGCATATGGGAGGCGGGCTTCAGCTGCTGCTGCCTGGGGTTGTGGGGAAGGAGCTCTAGTATTGGGTGGTGCACCTGGTGGCTCCCTAGACACATTTTCTTCATGGCTGCTGAGAAATTAATAATAAATTGGTAATAAAAGACCTACATGTATAATATGTACAATGTTTTAATAGCAGTCAATTTTTACTGCTAAAATTATCTACGAATATCCTTACTTAACAGCTGTATCACTTACACTTGATGAGATATATCAATGCAATTCATTTATTTTTGTACCAAACATTTTTTAAGCTCCAAATAAAAATAAGAAATTTAAACCTTTACATAACTTCCTAATGACAATTTATGTTTTGTGTCTTTTTTTTTTTAATTTCTGAATCTATGAAAGCCACAACATATAAAAATTAAAAGCTTGTGATAAGTCCAGAAATCATACTATGGTTGGATGGTAGGAATTTTGAGCAATTATGTATAAGCGATTCAATTCAAATTATATTAAAATGAATATGTATTTGTAAAAAAAATTCTGCTGCAATATGTAGAACCCAATGATGCATATAAATTAAATATTTTCATCAATCATATGAGCTTTTCCTCCCTAAATTTATAAGATTTCCATTAAAGATTTATATATTCCAGGAGCAGCCATGAAACAATGTAACTGACTCATAATGAGAAATTGTTATATATATCACCAGTATCATTATGTTAAATTGTCAGGTGTTAATTTCAGCATTATATTTGAAGGTTTTTTGATCTTTTGTGTAAAAAGTAATTTGCCAGATTCCTTACCTCTTGACTTCAAAAGTATTGGTCTTCCATTTTGCTCTACATAATGGACATATCAACGGGTCATTCTGTCGTCTACATAACTCAAACCCTACAAAACATACATAATAATTTATATGTAATTGTTATTAATGATTACATACTTCATTACTGACAAATAATTTAAAGACCTTACTTTGTCCTTATCATTTAATGTTACCACACTTTACTTCAAAATCAAAACTCTATCATTTTGATAAGAGTTTAAAACTTAGCATAATTGAAGGACAAATTATAGATGCACATGACATATTTTTTCTGAATTTTTTTGTCACAGTTTTACCCTCTTTCCAACTTTTTCAAATCAGTTCATAGTGGGGAGACCAAATAATTTTGGGTGTAATTTGTGGTTTTAACTCATTGTACTGCCTTTCAAAGCACTTGGCTCTAGCATCACTGTGGAGATTTAACTGACAGTAACGTTCTCATGTTGTGAATCAAAAATGTTACTTGGCATGTTACTAACATTACTGTGTTACAGAACTGTCAGTCACACCTTTGTAAAAGCTGTAGATGCAGTTTTATATGATGATTACTTACAGACAGCTATACAGTGATGATGAAGTCTATTTTGGCAGCCATTTTCACACTTCAGTAAACTTTCTCCCTCCAACATTTCTAGCAGACATATTGGACACGTGTCTTCTTCCTCTTTAACACTTCTGAAATGTATTCATCAAATGTAAAGAATTGTTTCATTTTGACAACATGGGGGATTGCTCTAGAAACATTAAAACTGAGCTACAACAGATAGAAATTGACCTTATACAATCACTACGTGTACAGTTTTCATGTGCTAGGTTCTGTTTGATGAAGTGAGATGACTTGAAAGTAAGTAATGATCTGCATTGCAGAAAATAGGTTTGTTCCCAAGAATTCAGAATTTCATAAAATGGTTCTGAATATGCTCGCATCTTTTTCAATCAAACTGGGCATGACACATTGTACAAGGTGGACTTCTATCTGATGTGTCTCAACTAATAATGCTAAACTATATAATAAATACTTGCAATTAAGAATCTTGAGAAGGGAGGTTAAATAACTTACCCAGTATGTCTAATTTTCAACATTGCTATATAAATCAATATACTGGCAGGAAAAAATACAGAAAACAGGATCCAGAAAATCAAATCTAGACAACTTACCCAATTTCTGACTGAGCAGGGGTAACCTCTGCAGATGTGGACTCAGCTGATGATTCTTTCTTATTCTCTTTGTCTTTCTTTCTTTTAGAAATTCTTAATGATACTTTGTCTTGATAAATTCTAAACAAGTTCTCAACCTGTAAGTAAAGCATAATATATTGTCAGAATTAAGCAGGTCAAAACAAAGCCCATCTCAATCACAAGGCATAATTATTCTACACTTTTTGTAATTTTATATTAAAAGTAGGTCATTTCTGCCAAGTTTCAGTTCAATTTTCCTATTTTTCTGTTCTTTTTTTTTAAATACTAAAATATGAAAAATTGATTACAAAACTGGATGAATACATATGGTGTAAATAAATCTAAACTGAATTTTGTTTGTTTTTTATCAGCATCAACCTGACTTTTTGTTTATTTTTCATTCATTCAGATATATGTATTAACAGAAACATACAAGAGCTGATTAAAATCATGAAAGTAATCTACTGTCTACAAAGTGAGAAAAAAACACACTATTTTTTGGCTAAACCAAAATATATAAAATCTTATTGTGCTTAATTTGTGTCTAGAAAACTACCTCATAATTTTTCAGTGTTCTGCTCCACAAACAAGGATCATTTTCCTGTACTTGAAATACTCTCAACATAACAAACAACACATGTACACAGTGTGGACCTTTACCACAGCTACAAGTCTGCAAAATAAAATAAATAGCAAATTTCAGTCAAAAATATATTTACAAGTAATTAATTATATCAGACAAATCTGAAATATTTTTTTGACATAAAAACTGACCAAGACTTCACATCTGTGAAACAAACATCATCAACTCGTATAGAGGAAATCAGTTTATAATGAAAACTTTTTTGTAACTGAAAAGTAGGCAAAGTGAAACTAATTGTTTAGTTCCCGATACTATTGATAGTAATGCATGGACCATACTGACTGGATATACCATATTTTAGTGAACAATAAACCTATAGACTCTTATTCTGAAATTATGAAATATTTTAAAGCATCTTTTCAATCCACAGAATCTGTTTAAGTATTGCAGTTTTGAAAATTCGCAGTCGTCCAGTGGTCAAAACCAACAAAAGATTGCTTTGCGCAAACTGAAATTTTTATCTAACTGACAACCACAGACTTTTGACGTGACAAGCATCAAAAATTTGAAAATTTGTGAAAATGAAATATAGAAATCAGGCGTGTCTTTTGTGTGATTTATCAACCTAATCATTCCCAGTCATGTTTTTATCCAGTTTTCGTTATCCTGGTCCATTATTGTTCCGGTATTACATACATGTACTAAACACTTCATTCCATGTTCAAAATATTGATTTATTTTTGAGCAACTGCATTTCTATTCGGGCAACCTATATTTCAATAAGG
>JAOXYI010187280.1:0-11257 GCA_028566495.1 Lithophaga antillarum | reverse complement strand
TATCTACTTCATTATCCTTTTTTTTTTCTTTTTTTTTTTTCTTTTTCTTTTTTTTTTTGTGGATTAACGCGTTTACGGACAGCAAACAAAGCAAGCTTTCCCCGCAATTGCGAATTTCATATAAATCGCAATTTTTATAAACTGTTAATTTAATATGCATGTCTCTATGCGAAGAACAGATTTACAAGTAAATCGAAAAATTATACAGATAGGTGCAGACCTGACCTCTCTTTTTTCACATGTGTAGAGAACAAACTGCAAGGTCCTCAATAGATGTGCTTACGCATTTAGGACGAAGATTAAACATATTGCTTCATGCATCGGCCTATGAAATATTTTTCTGAAACTCCAGAAATAGATTTTGTTGTTTTTCCTTAACTTTGGTTTCCTTTTTTTTACTCTTGGAACATTGTAAGTCGTTTTCAATGAAACGTCTCCGAAGTATATTATTTAAGATCTACTGAATTACTCCTATGAACAATATTTATTTACGGGAGATACGGGTGTTCAAAAGAAACAGATATCAGAATAATTTTGTAAATTTCGTTATTCGTATTGTATTTTTTAATATTTATTTATTTATTCTGTTTTCTATCTTTTAAACGCAGAATATGGATACATATACATTTTTTATAGTAAAAACCATTATATAATTAATTCGTTTTGGAAAATAATGTAAATTTTTTTATTAGTACTCTAAGATTCCCGTAGAAGAACTATAGGATTGCTCTTCGTCTGTCTATTCATCTGTTGGTCCGTCCGTCTGTATGTCCCTGTAAGACGTTACTACCTCTGGTTCAAAGATGGTTTCAGATGTACCTCTAATATTATGTAGTTCAGTAGTAGACAATGACAGTTTTTTTTTTTACAAAGATAGCCTAATAGCAGTCATTTTATGGTATTTTATCTACGTTTTTTATGTTACCACATCATGCACAAAGATGCTTTCAGACATTCTCATATTATGTAGGGGAGTAGTGGACAATGAAGTCATTATGTATATCTTTCTTTTTTTTAACATCGAAGATAATCGAATTTTCGCACTTTTTCCGATCTTATCATCTTTAGTGCAAATATTTTTTGATGTTGCTGTCATATTTGTAGCTACGTTGTGTACCCGGAGGACATGATGAAAATCAGATATTAATACTGAAAATCAAAGATGACTGAATGAAAGCTATTTTTATGATATTTCAGTCAAGACATAACAGGTTATTCGATAGAGCAAAGCTTCTCCTGTATGGAGCAACCGACGCGTAGAAGGTTGATGCGAGTGTCTTTTTCTTTGTTGCGGAAATTGTTTTGGACATCACAAGACTTCATTAATGCTAGCTGTAACAGTGAATTTTTGCCAAAGCCTCGAAAACGAAGTTTCATCATGAATAGATCAGTACTTGCTGAGATAACTGACGGAATATTTTTATCGATCAAAACCCCCGTTTCAATGACAAGGACAATAATTTTTTTCCATAAAAGCACTGAATGGTTATTCCTATAAAGTTTAATGCAGACTTGACTCTCAGTTGCAGAAAAAAAACTGAAAGAAAAGATAATTCGATAATACTTGTTTCCATAGCAACAACATCCATATGTCCAAAACAAATCTCTCGATAATCTTCCAATATGAATATTTTTTTTTATAAAATTAAATATAACTTGAACTTGTAGTTGCAAAAAAACAGTGACTGAAAATTTCGTTGGACAGTGCCCGTTTCCATGGTAACAGCTACCGTTAATTCAAACAAAATCTAAAAAAATGCATATCGAGGATAGCAGTGATTTTCCTCTTACGTTTCATAAAGATCGGATCAATCGATGTTGAAAAAACAGACGAAAAGCTGATTGGACAGTGCCTATTTCCATGTCAACAGTAGTGATTAAAAGCCTTGAATGCAGATTCAGTTCTACTAATGAATGCTGCTGTGAAGTTTACTTGAAAGCAAATTAATGGTTACTAAGAAAATGACGAACACAGTTAAGAGAAAGATATATGACACCGGAACATGTTTGTAACCAGTGGCAGCAAGGAAAATCAAGCAACTCATAATTGCCACCATAATATTTCCAAAGCGACGATTCCGGTTTAGACTTTTGGTAAGTACGTTCATATAAAACAATAAAGGAACAATATTAAACAAATATAATATAAAATATCTTATTTCTTTTAAAGAGACAATAGATTACCAATAACTGATAAAAATGCAGCCCAGTGTAAGTCACAATCAGGAAACAAACGTATGGTACAAATGTCAGTGCGCACGACACGTGTTTCTGTAAGAACCTTCATTAGATACGCTCGAGACCAAAAATATTGGGAAGCCAAATATATAAAACGTTTGGGAGCATTAAAATCAAAAAGGGCCTAAACAGAACGGCCAAAACCGTCTAAGGTCAACTTTGCCCGAGGGAGTTGTAACCTTAGTACAATTTTATAATTTGTAAATTGAAAATTTACAATCAAATTGTATCATTTAAATCATGCCAGTCCGAAGCACTGGCTACTGGGCGGATGATACTCTCGAGGACTGACAGTTCACCAGCAGTGGTATCGATCCAGTGGTAGTAAATAAACACATGATACCAATTTCAGTGCGCACGACACATGTTTTTGGAATAACCTTCATCAGGTACGCTCGAGACCAAAATACTGCAAAGCCAAATATATAAAACGTTAGGGGTCATCAAGCCAAAAAGGACCTAAACAGAACAGCCAAAACCGTTCATGGTCAACTTTGTCTGACAGTGTTATAACCTTAGTTTTAGTACAGTTTCATAATTTATAAATTGAAAATTTACAATCTAAATCAGGCCAGTGTAGAAGCACTGAGACAAGACTGAAACTATGACATCGGAAATATGTCTGCAACCAGTTGAGAAACGAAAATTCCGTACATATCAACCAATTCATGATAACGACCTATAAATGTCTAAGCAAGCCATGTTTCCAGTTTAAAATTATGATGACTTTGGTTGAGTAATTTACTAGACAAGAGCAATCCTCTGTCTATAAAACCCCGATACCTAGAACAAGCGCATATGTAGGGGAAGCAGGAGTACTACTACTAAAATGGAAAGTTTACAACTAGAAAACTAAATTCGTCGCATTGGTAAAAAAATCGTGATTGCAAGAGTCCCTCTTGGTCAATTTTCAGTCTAATTATAAATTTGTTTGTGTTTGTTGTGACGTCTATCTCAAATTCACGTTGATTTATAGCATCCAAATAATCACTTAATCTGGGATTGAGGGACAAACATTGCCTATATACCGAAAAGTGAAAATAAAAGACCAGGCAAAGTTCTTCTTATTATTACTAATAAGGCCTTTGATAACTACGCTTTATACGAATATGGAAGTAAGTCAACAAGCAGAGGCGCTCAGTTCGTGCGCATTTAGAGTGATGGCTGTTTGTTGAAACAAAATCCATATAGGTTGTCGATTAGAAAGTCAAGCATTTTAATATTTTAGTTACTGTGTATTAATTTAGAATCAAAGTGGTTCTAAACAAAATATTTTTTTCTCTAGGCTACCCAAAACTATATGTATACCTATGCATACATTGATAAACTCAACAGTTTTAGTTTTGAATGAGGAAATGTTGTATACAGTGTAGAGAAATCAAATCTTAAAACTACTGCAGAATTTCAGTGATCGTGATTTTAAACAGTTAAGCAAATTTTTAGAGTTTTGCAGGGTTCATATTTGATTGACACCGTTAGTAGAAAGCTTTTTTTCACAGTATTTCTAAAGAATTTCTTTGATTAGTGACATGATAGAAATAAAGAACTTTTAAAAAGAGTATTCATGGAGCACTTGAAGGAATTGGCTATGTGAAGTTGTTTGTAAGGTCATTTGTGTAATTTTGGTACCCAGTGCAAGGAAAGAATATCAGCTTCTTGATCCTTAGTAATTATACCTATTTTCTAGATTTTTTTCTTGGACAGTGTAGTTGGTGTATATGTAATACTGCCAGGTGTGTAATTTACACCTAGTTATGGGACAGTCGAAGTAATGACCTTTGCACACAAATACTACATTATTACTACACAAAATATATATCATGAATGACTGATAGTTTTTAAAAACTGTAGGGTACTCAAAAAGTGAGGGAGCTTTAATACTCGTGGACGCTCATATTTTTTTTTACTCTGTATCAGATTTTACCCATTCTGAAAGTGCATCATCAGACTCACCTTCTTCGCATTTCGTCCATTGTCTTGCAAAGTCCTCGACACAGTCCATCAGCATTTTGAAATTTTGTCACCAACTAGTGGTCTGCGCTGTCAGAATTTATGGTCTTTACCTAAAGTCTTGTATTTTATCGTCGTTTAGGTCACCAGTGATAACATGCCCAGTAGGACTATAATTGAAAAGAGACGAAATGCAAGAGCAGTCAATACGTTTTGTCTTGAGATCACCTAACTGAGATCCTAAAACGTTTTTTTGTCATTGAAAATCTTCGATGCATTAGGTTTAGTGTAGGTACAAGAAATAAGTGGAATTAAAATATCTTTGAAGTAGCGAGAAACTTTGAGTTGAACGGTTTCATGGAGTAGAATATTGCTAATATTAAAAGCTTACACAAAATTGACTCTGAAGAAAATTGGTTTCATATCATCTTTTGGAAATGCAAACTGATTTGAATAGGCTGCGATATGCAATATCCATAACTAAACTTTTGTTTTAGTCAGTTAAAAAAGAAATTGCTACATTCATTAAAAAGGGTGTTCAGTTTTCAATAAAGGTTGGAACGAATGTAATAAATTTCAACCAGTTTCATAAAAGGTAGAAGGCCATCAAGAGATGTATAATGATGATGACAGTAGCATCTTCTGCGACGAAGGGAAACATGAAACAAATCCACCACATTCAAAGGAGTACAGCGGAAGCTGGACAATACACTTTTGTCACTGTATCCGAATGGTGTAGTGCCCAGTTCTCTAATCCAAAATTCTTCCTTTTTTTCTTCGGAAAGACGCCGGTAATCTGTTCTTCATAAACATGGATTACAAATCACTTATGTGTCGTTTTATCCAAAAGGTCATAAATAGAATGGATCCTATGCCTATTATAATGTAACATTTGAGGTCGATCAATATTACTCTAAAGAACTGATAGTACAGTGTATAATGCTTTGTAAAATAATATTTTTACCTGGTCTGAAAATTAAGATTACGTTACGTTTTTTTTTTCCTTACTTTAATCACGACTCAAAGCGTCATCGGAAATGGATTGGGTTGGGTTATAGGGATTTATCGTCACTTTCAGTAATTCTTCAGATAGATCGTGACTACCAGACTTTACTGAAGAAGGAAAGCCCGAACAGCTATCCAACTGAACCACTGAAACTCCCGGACTTGGGAAGACGTCTGGAAACCTTAACACATAAAGCTGGCGAGCATGACTCGAACCAGCAATATCGGTGTTAGACTAGTGGTTAGAAGTCAGCGACCGTCTTAAAACTCAGGTATGTGATATATTAAAAACTTTAAAATGTTGTTATGTAAACAAATGTTTTTATGGAAATATGAACATGTGTAACCTTAGTAAATTGAAGAAATAATATTATGGCATTTAATATGAGAAGTTCAACATACAATTGAATTTCCAGTAGTCAGTGATAGCTATTCGTTTCACTATTACGCAATAAAGCAAGAAATAGATTTGTGAGACTACCAACTACAAATGCCATTAAGTCATTACAAGCAAAAGTGTCTTGAGCAAATCCGTAAAATGTATGAGATGATTCAAGCTATCGTCGGAACATAGTTATAGCATGGAATCAAATAGTGTTCGTTGTCGCGTTAAAACGGTAATAGTAATGTTCCATTAGTAATATTGATTAAGCAGTTATACATTGTGAAGTTGCTATTTTGTTGTATAAACTGCCAATACGTTTTATCTATAACCAACTATGCTTGCATCAACAGGCTTCTAGTCTTGCATCAATTATCTCTAATACGTTTTACGTAATTTTTAGTACGATGTTCAAGCTAGAATGCTTTTGCACTCCAAATATACGTCTAATGCATTATTTAAGCTCGGCTAATAACTCTTTTACAGATGTAAACATCAGTAACTGTTCTGCGCGTATCTCTAAACATTCTAAATTTTTTGCCTTTGAATTTGTAATTTTATAGAAGTATCTTCCGTAGCAAAATAACTGTGGTATCTAAACAGACAGTCGTCACTATTCATTATATTTCTCTCTTGTATATTTTATCTTGTTCCCTTTGAAAACCAATGTAAATGTTTGTACCTGGTATGTTATAAAGAAATGATTTAAACAGACGTCCTGGTTTAAAGTACTATATACATTACATTCAGCTCCTTTTATATACGAAAGCTCGAATCAATATATTAAACAAGTAAGCAAAATAATCGTGGTTTACATTAATACTAAATAAATGCATAGAATATCAAAGTGAAAGATGGGCCGATAAGAAACAATTTTCACCGAAACCGCCGTTCACCAACTAATTTCCACTGGGATTAAACTTATATTTGGCAGAACGACAATATTGTTGATGAAGTAAATATCTCTACATGATATCTGATCTTTGTGAATGATTTTCATTTTTATCGAAAATTAATCCAGTGTGTATTTGGCGTTATAATATGATCGTTGGATTTGATGATCCTGGAATTTCATCTTCTGTGCTATAAAGAACGTCATCTAAACCAGGAATGATTTTTATCATGTCATCCTTTTTAGAATTTCTCTTCAGATATAACGATATTTGTACCACGGCAGATAGCATTGTGCATAAAAACGCCAAACCTGCGAAATAGAATGACCAGCCATAGTTGTATTGGAAAACTAAATCTCCACTATCATTGTATGAACGATGTCCAACTTCATCATTTATGGCTGATATATACAGAATTATTCCAACAGCAAATGTTAAACCTGAAATAATTGTAAAAATAATGTTACAGCGCCTTATATCTGTAGAACCTAATTTGGTCAAGACGTAATATAGGTGTTGACGTGATTCTGAAAGCTATCTTGTAGATGTTATAGCTATATTGAAATAAAACTTTACTTTCAGATGTACGAAAAAACATCTTGACAAGTAAACAGCATGTTGTTTCATTTCTTAATTTGCTCTGTAAGTTTTACTTGTTTATTCAACAAATCGAAAGTATTTCTCAAGAGCTTTCATATGATGCGAAGATAGGTAGAAAAACACTCTAGATGTTTCAAGGATGAGTTCTTTTTATGAAAAAAACATCTTGATGGGTAAATGGCATGTTTTTTCGACTGTTATTCCGGTTGTTAACTGATTTGCTGATTTATAAGAAAAATCGAAACTACTTTTCACGGAGCTTCATATGATGTAAAGATGTATGATATAATGATCTTAACTGGTGTTTTAAATATGTCCCATTGTTATTTAAAAAAAATTGATGTGTAAATGGCATGTTATTCCGAGTTTCTAGGTGTTTATTTGTAACAAAAATCGAACGTCTTTTCGACGACTTTCATACAGTCATGGTTTTTCAAATTTATACAATATTTATCTGAAAACAGTAAGACGGGGGAAAAGAGCGAAAATACAAATATTTACATCGTCAGGACAACTCGTCTTAATTCCAGTCTTTGTTTCACTTTTATTTTGCGTTCGTATTGTTCTGTCATACCCGAATGTGATTTTTGCATTGACGTCTTGGTTTTCTTTGTTTCTGACATTGTCTTACACAGTTCTCATTCTTTCTTTTCACGAATTATTTTCTACTTTACTTTGAACTGTGAGTAGGCGCAATTCACACAGCTGCAAAATAACAACGGACAGGGATAAAATTCAATAATATGGCTTTTAGCACATAGTGTGCATTGATTTGGATTCGAACATTCAGCTTCGAGCATTACTGATGAGACATACATTGTTCAAACGTGTATATGGTGCGTCAAATTAACAGTAATGTCTTCTGATATTGTAAGCATATATTTTCAAAATTGCTTGTAAGATAAAAGGCAGGAAAGTGAACCAAGCAGCGTTAAGAATCCTACAGTGAAATGCATATTGCATACATCTATTGACCGAAAATAATGGATAACTGCGTCCAATGCATGCATGCAAGGTTCATATTTAGGGTTGCATCTAGAAACTGGCCATCCTTTGTTTTACTTTGATCGCCGAAGTTTTTTTTCCACCATTTTGGGAAAATGATTAAAAGTTAGGGAGGAATATTTGCATGAGAGAATATTTCATGCCTGTACTCCTTCAATTTTTTACTATTTGGCTGGTAATATAGTGAGAATTACTGGAGTCCGTCATAAATTTCATTATCATGAATAAGCAATGAAGACCTTACCGTGACTTTAAGATCAAGAACAGCAATCAAGCGTATTTTCTTTACCTTTGTATTTGTACTTAATGTTAAATAAGAATTCCCTCACGTTTACTCATACCCATATCCCTGTATTTTAATGTAAGATTTCCATAAGTAAGTTACAGTGTTGAAACTTTCTTGTTTCTCCTGCTAATGAGATCTACCTGTGTTACCTGATATTCAGAAAATAAGTATTAACATGTTAGGTCTTTGTTGTTCATCAAGATCAAGAACAGCAATCAAGCGTTGTTTCTTTTCCTTTGTATTTTGACTTAATGTTAAAAACTTATTCAACAGGGGTACATAAATGTGAAATAACATCAACCCACCATAATCGTGTTACGGTTGTCGTCACAATTTGCTGAATACTGTAATTGCAAGTACCCAATGCAGATATTTGTACTTCTACAGAATTGTAAAAGAATGGACCAAATCACACTTATATTTTTCAGTTAGTACAAAATGTCCTGCGAACCACGCTTTTAGACATCAGCAAGAATAAATATAGATGTATCCAATCCTAAAGATTTTAAATTAAGATTCTGCATTCTACCACTACCACCAAACACATGAGGCTCAGTAATCTTACTGAAATAATTTTTTGTGTGTTTCTTTGTGACATACACAGAAACAATTGCTTTTAATCCTTAAGTTGTTGTTTAGGTTTCAGTCTTTCTGAAAAAATATCCTTACACAATGTTTTCAAAATGAAAGGACCTTATTTCAAAAACGCATATTGCGTATTTTTTTCCTCTTAACGTTCAAATGTTAAGGCAAATATATTGCGCCGGTATTAATTTGTCTTAAGTTATGTTCTATCTTTTGCACATTTATAATGTCTTTTTTGTTAGTGAATGAAAAATTTTCTGATTGAGAAACTTGTGATATGTTTGGATTCCTAGAAGTTTCTCCCCGAACGTCACTGACGAGACTCAAATAGATGAAACACGCATGACGCACCAAATTAATATCGGAATTGTTTATTTTTATTACCGGTCTATAATTACTGATATTTACTGGTTTTCATATTTATTATTTTCAGTGATTACCATATGTAAAGATCACGAACATTATTGATAATGACAAAATTACTAGATGGTAAGTTAACAAAGGCAGGGTAGATTCTTTGTACGATTTGAAAAAAGTTGAAATGACGATAAAAAAAAATGTGCGTACAGTCAAACCTGTATTAAAGGAGTCTGCCAAGGGAGCATGGAAAGGTGGCCATACAAGTCGAGTGGCTGCTTTTACTGGTCACTCTGCACTCATTTGTCATTATTTGGGCCTTAAAACTTTAAATCCAGACTGTTCCTTAATAGACGTTGCTGCATGGGCACTTTTGTTTGTATTTACAAAAAGTAGTTTAGAACAAAATTACGTTTTCTTGAAAATTACTTCTTTAAACTATATAAAGGTTTGAAAAATATTTGTTTAAACTATATTCAGTAATACAAGTTATTCATTTCAAATATTAAAGATATTATATTAACCAGAAACAAACAAAAACAAAGCAAAAACAAAAAAATAAAAAATAAAATAAAATAAAATAAAATAAAAAATAATAAACAAAAAACAAAAATATATATGTAGTATCATCTATCGCCTTGATCAGTATAACCGTATCAGCCATCATCAAAGTCTATACTTTTTATTGAAATCTGTGTACAGAATTGAAGAGTGTATTCTGGTGTAAAATGCATTTTATTAATTACTTCTTAAACTGTGCTTTTTAATTGCTGAAATTTATCACCATTTCTGGGGTCTACCTTGAACATTTTTAAAGTAAGATTTAAAATAACGGCAACATAATAAGGACTTCAGTGGATAAGTTTTTGTACCAAAAGAGTTTACAAATAATATATATCAGGGCGGTTTAAGAGATTGCATGATGTGTATTCAATTAAAATTTTGATGTTTCACTTTATTCCAGTATATAATACAGTTAAATAGATTTTAAGCATAGGCCTATTTTCTACACTAAATTGTAAAATCCAATAAACCGTAAAATGTAAGTGAATCTTTCCGCAAGATTGTTTTTTGTGCATGAAATTAGTATTGCTTCTGTCCCGTAATTGTCATACAAACTTTATATCTAAGATTTATTACTCCGCAAAATTACCATTTACTAGCTGGCTATGACGTAAGAACAGTTTGTATAAGGCTACAAAATCCAATTTATCATCAACCTAGGAAAATATAATGCCATTTTTTTCAGTATAGATATCTCAGTTTGATAGTAAAATTTCTGCAATATTTTATTAACAGAAGTTAATTTTAGGTAACGTTTTCCCGTCAAAATATTAAGTTACATTCATATTTATCCATCCTATAGCAGAAAGTGGCAGGTCATGCACGCATAACCAGATTGATGTATACGCAGCAGGAAATCGTGGTATATTTTTAAAGAAATTGGCAAGTGTCTAAGAAAGCTGGAAAAAAACAAATGATTAGACTGATAGATAAATTGTATTTCAATGAAGAAAAATGTTAAATTGCGGAGGAAAATGTTCAGAAATTTTTTTTGAGAGTTAAGTAGCTGTACTAGCTGCAATGATTTCAAACAATTAAAACCATCCGCAATGCTTGCATTGTTAAATTTTATTTAACAAAAGAATAATTTGCAATAAATAACTCCGCATACACATCATGATACGACCCCAGCATGTCGACAAGAGTATATATCTGAATTCATTGCACTAAATAAATGTCTGAACAAAATTATTTACTTGTCATCGATTTTATACTGACACGAAGCAAAACTTCTAGGGAAAAACTGACGAAAAGTAAAAAATTTCTACACTTTTCAAATACTGAAAAGTGGCCCTTTGATGACTTACATCTCGAAAATGTAAAATTTTTATAATCTAATATAAAAAATGGCACCAAAACGGGATGTAAAATGAAAAAAAAAAAATCCAATAT
>JAOXYI010187169.1:0-11259 GCA_028566495.1 Lithophaga antillarum | reverse complement strand
AATGTGGTCACCTAAGCAGGAATAAAAAGTGATCTCTTCAGACAGGAGCTGAGGAGGTTACGTAAAACAGGTTGACTACATTTTTCTAACATAATTTGATTGTGATCACGTAAGATAACTGAGGTTATTGCCTTATACAGTTTGCTAACTTTTTAGGAAAAAGTTACATACATCAAATTTTTTATGGAGACATCGGTGAATGCATGTGGTTCATTCAATGCAACTTCGCTGAATCCATGCCTCCACCTTTTACAACAGAGTTGAAGATCTGACATAGGCTTGCCAACTGATTCAAAGAGAGAAAGGGATTTGACTGAGGTTTGCCTGATTGTAACTGTCTCATATAAACAAGAGAAAAACAATACAGAAAGGATATATATATATGATTCATAAATCAAGGATAATATGACTGGCCACAAGGGATTTAAAGTCATCGAAAATGGTAAAGTGAGATTAAATAGTCACGCAAAATATTATTGGCAAAGTAATACAAGCTATATTTGAAACAATTTATAACACTGTATATTATCTACCATGTAACAAATATTGCATCCTTTGGGAAGGGGTTAGAAGAATTGATTCAGAACAGATCTCTGTCATAAAATGCAAGTGAAAGTAAAAATATAAATAACACGACATATTTTATATGGATGAGGCTTAGAAACCGGCAGGGAAAAGATGATCTAATATTCTTTAGTGAATCTTCCCGACACTGTTTTGTGCAGATTCCATATAACCATACATGTGATAGCTCCTGCATCTTCAGGGAGTCTCCCTCATTTGACCAAACAAATTAAAGATCCTGCCAGGAGTTCAAAATCTCCTGATTCAGAATTTTTCCACACTCCGAATTTTCTGAAGTGCAAAAGCAGTCTTTTGGTATACTTAACACAAAAAAAATCTTTATTTTCAGATTTTTACACACATTTTTATCATTTTAAAAACTGTAAGTTAACCTACAGCTAAATCAAAACATTAGATCATTGCAAAAAACAAAGAAATTAAATCAGGAATTACTCTGAACAATGCTAATATGAAATGCATAGTAGCATACAAATGTCTCCTGCATCTGACCCCAAATCTCCTGCATCTCCAAGGCATATCTCCCTGAAGTTCCTTTCTAGCTTATCACATGTATGTATAACCATAGTCACCATGCCAATACTGTGTTTATTGTGCAATTTAATACTGAAAATTTCAATAAATTAATAAATAGAGTTTGTTTACTTGGAGTCCCACATTGGTACGTTATCAATTCTGTGTATTAATATACTGTGTTTAAGTTAAGTGCATAAATAATGCTGTGCATAGAAAAAGTTTGACAAATATTGCCCTAAAATTGGGATTTTCCAAAAATCTTCAATATAAATTCAAATAAAGTAAATAATTAACATAGAAATCGTCCCAAATCAATCACTGGAAGCTCTCTTTACTTATGGTGTGAAGGTCAGTTACTTTGTGTAGTTCCATAAAAGGGAAGGAGCTAAAAAATATTATTAGAACAATCACTAAATAACATCAAATAAGTCCTACTCAATTACAGGATTAAAACAGTATTAATACACAACTGAAACACAGTAGTATATCTCCCTTCCACTATAACCACCAAAACTGCAGGATTAATATTAACCTGAATCTTAAAAGTAAACCATAGCCATCAAATGATGCTTGCACATGCAGGTATGTAAGTGCTAATTATACATTAGGAGCAGTGAGATCTTGCCAACTAGTTTAATCACCCCACAATTTTTGTGCCTGTCCCAAACAAGCACTCTGAAGTTCAGCAGTTGTCTTGGTCTTCTTTGTTCTTTCATTAGGAGTTGGATAGACAAGTAGAGTAGACAGAGGTGTTCTGTCTGTTGTTTTTAGCCATCCTGTCAACATTGTCTGTCTATCTTTTCATTTTATAATATGCAGTAACATGTATTATCATGTATAACTTGTTTGAACATTACACAAGACAAGCTGAACTTTGCTTGAAACACCTCATTTTTCTGTATAGACTGTTAATTCTTTGAGGGAAATCGCTTGTCATGGATTTCATGTCAATTCACAAAACTGAAACTTTAAACTACAGTCCTTAACTCCTGTTTCATTTACCAAAATTTTGTTGCCTACAAATTTCATAATTTTTTTGCAAACTGGAGAAAGTACATGTAGTATCCTCACAGTTAAAGCCAACAACACAGGAGGAACCCACGGGATTTTCCTAAAGATAATCATCTAAGTCATTAGGCCAAAAAAGAAAATGTGTGTTTCTTATTGCATGCTGAAAAAAATTAGGGTCAGTAGGCAGGAAGCATTTTTTTCAGTTAATTTTTTTTATATTAAATGAATGGAGCATGTTTTTGGTTTTTAACGGTGTATATTTGAAAATGGACCAATAAACATTAAGGTAGGCACCCAAAAATAAGGACAGTTGGGCAACATTAAACACCTATATTTTTTTTTTGGCCATATGCTTAAACTATTTTTTACTGACAGGTTGAAAAGTGTGAAAATGCACTTAATCATCAGAGAAATACTAACATAGTATACAAGTATCAGCCAATTATTACATAATCCAAAAAAACATTATTTTTCTGTACTATTCATTTAGTAACTCAATCAATTTTCTGCATCAAAATATTCCATTCAAAAAGGTGCTGTGTAAAACAGAGGAAATCAATACTTTCTTTCAACCTGCTATTATCAGTGGATGCTAATTATTGAGACATTTAAGAAAATTACAAATTAACTATAAAAATACTGTCTTGATATGATTACTGTGACCAATAATTGACCTATATAAGACATGTAAGACTAAATCAATATCCTGTATATACCATTGTAAGAATCGATAAGGACATGCTGTCATCTTAAGATTATCAGACTGGCTTGATTAGTTTTACTGTGATATACATGAACAATCATTCACCAAATTATTATCTCAATTTCTATAATATAAATTGATTATTCCAAAGTTAAGACAATAAATTGTAGTTAATACAGAGAAAATAGTTCCTCTATGATAAAACATTTCTCTATGACAGATATGAGTTGGCATGTACTAGATTTGTTAGAAGCTAATGAAATGATCAAAGGATTCATAGGTTACAGCAGTAAAAACAAGTGTATGAAAAGTACTTTGCTGTATCCTTGCTAATTTCCATTCATATTTTCAGATCATACACCCTAAATATGAAGCTACAGACAAAATCAACCAATTCCATGTGAAGATTTTTTTGTTTGATTAAAGAGTGTATAAAATATTTGAAGATGCATGACAGATTCAGTCCTTATGCTGTGACAATAATTTGGTAACTGATGTATATAATCAGCAAAATATAATAATGTCTTCTGTTGACAAAAGAACTATAGCGTATGCCCATTTTCACTGGGAATACTAAACCTACTGTAAAAAGAGGGTCTTACAGAGAGGTATGACGACAGAAGAACTTGTAATAATTTTTCGAAATACTGAAGAACGGTGAATAATTTTGACCCAGCCCGAATCTCGGCAAGGGACTTAGCAGATAGCTAGCTACCAGAATGAACAAACGTCTGAATTTTCCCCCCATAATCCGAGAACAGCTAATAATTTTGTTCAAGATCGAAACACGGGAAATAAAAATTTGTTAACACGTTGAATGCAGAACATTTCGAGAACAAAAACATGGAAATTAACACTTCTAAGAATGTTGAATGAAAAATAAAAAAGTGTCAAGAACTTCTTTAGAACCCTCTAAAAACATTGACAAAAACCTTATAATTTCCAAATGTGGCACAAGGACAGTAATCTGTAAGATTAAAACAAAACATGATGCTCTGTAATACTTCCTTAGTTAATGTTATTTTATATGAAACTGACTTTTTATAATAGTAACAAGCTCAAATTACTCCAGATAACTGGAACACTTGAATTTAAGTAAAATGGTTGGTCCTTTCCATTTTGACATAACATAATTACCGGTAGTTTAACTGTGTTAGGTTTGATGCTGGTCACAAAATCAAGAATGCCTTAAAAAAACACAACTTTATAAAAAGTATACATTACACGACTGCAAAGACATCCCCACTGAAAAGCCAGCAAGTGTTACTGTACTTTAACTGCAAAGCACAGTTAACACCATCTATTTTCTCATGGCGTTCTATGTGGCCTTAAAAAACCCCATGCAATTTTAACACTGTACCCTTTTTTTGTTAAACAGATATCAGAATTTTAAGCATTTTGATATAACAACTATGAGTTAAAAAAAAAAAATTGCGACCTACTTTTTATACATCAGTTAAAATGTAGGTTGTGATCACCAAATTTCAGTATGCTACATGTATATGACTGTACATTACTTGGTATCATAATTTGTCATAATCAGGGTTCCAAAATGCATCTGCTGGTATTAGTTTGGACATGTTTGCTTATTAAGAGACTCTGACTAAACAATTATAACATAAAATGAGAGTACTAATGGTCCTAATGATTCAGATTTGCTTGTTTTGCTTTAAATATTGTATATTTGAGAATTAAAGTTGTATATTACCCAGAATCAATCTACATTAATATGCTGTGTTAATCTGATAACAAAGCTGGGCAATCTAAATTAACACGCTGTATTAATCTGATAATAAAGTTATCTGCCTTTGTTCATTATCCAACCAAAAACCACTATCTTCAAAGGTGAGTAACACTCTTCTTCACTTGAATATAATCCAAAAGAAACTAGCTAACTGTGACTGACAGCAGTTTAATAAACATAAAATGCAAAACAAGAGTGAAATTCTAGAAATAAGTGGAAGTTTCTGTGTCAAATGGTGAAGTTTGAACATAGTAGATATTGGAACTACTTCTCATAGCCAAATCTAGAGTGCTAGCATAGTTCCAGAATTTAGCATATCCAAACAAAAATTACAGTTATGCACTTGCACTGAATGGTCACAGTTTGTGACATGGAAGTCTTTAGGAAGGTTGCTTTCCAGAGTACTGACAAAATGCTAATCTTATAATTGAGAAATCACAGGGCTGATGACTTCACCAAGAAAAATAATTTTGTGGTGAAGCGACTAGTCTATTTGGTTTACATGTCTCATATTAACAACGTTTTATGTTCAAAAACAGAAGTGACAATTTGCCCAGTTATAACATAACACAGTTACTGACCAGAAGACAGATAAACAGGAGCAAGGAAATACCAATACATGGTGACTGTACTACCTTATTTTTTTTTTCAAAATTAGGAGATATACTTTTGTCTTCTTTATGGAATACTAGCAGACTAGTATAAAGAATTTCTCAACATAAAAATTTCATAATGAGCAGTAGAGACCTTTTAG
This sequence comes from Lithophaga antillarum, assembly GCA_028566495.1. NCBI lineage: Eukaryota > Metazoa > Mollusca > Bivalvia > Mytilida > Mytilidae > Lithophaga > Lithophaga antillarum. The sequence continues at coordinate 5,949 of JAOXYI010187169.1, read as the reverse complement.
TTCTTAACTAAAGGGAGGTACTGTATAACAGAGGATGAGAAAACAGATTTTTGACAAAGTTTACATGTTACTGAATTATAATGCTGGTTCAAGGGTGCTTGAATCTTTATGCCATTATAGTGCTACTAAATAGAAACCTGCTACATACAACATTAATGAGGGTCCTATAGAATTTTTGTTCAACACATTTAAACTGCTTTATTTTACCACTTTCATTCAGAAAGATCATTATCAATGTGTTTCATGCTCAGTTTGATTTATTATCATACCCACTACTTCTATCTTTTTTTCCTTCTTGTTCAGCAGTTTGATCACTTATTCTTATGGTTTCAATACCCCTATTCTGGACCCTCATTAATCCTGTCAATTTCACTTTTTCAAAACTTTTATAATCATTATGCAAATGATAATATTCTTGTGGGAAATAACTTTGTGTTTATAAATTTTTTATTTTCACTTATCAAATGGTACTGTAGGTAAGTCAGATATCTGAAGCCAAATATGTATACATGCATGAAAAATTTAAACCTCATAGGCTGAATACTGAAGAAAAAGATCAATTTAGTAGTCCATTTAAATTATATTTTCTGCTTATAAATATTACAAGTTTTGTAAATTCAATTAGCTGTATTAGTTTTAAGGTCATATATAATTATACCCCTCATAAATTATAAACATTCACAAATAGTAACATTAATAACTTCAGCAATGAATGAAATCAAAAAGAAAGATCTATTTTATAGTTATAGAAATATCCGCTTTCACACATTTATTACATACCTTAGTAATTTCAATATGAAAATAGAATACTTTTATACTCATCTGAAAGAACTTAAGCTCATTTTGTATAAAATCTAAAGTATATTTTTACTAAACTATTTAGACTTCTTTCATTACACCTATTTTTGTGACAGAAAATGATAAAGCAGTCAGTTTTACTGCTAGTGATATTGGAAAGGAGATATGAAATGCTATGTTCTTAAAAGATTTTTATTTTTTCATTTGATGCTGCATGACTATATGTAGTGATAAAATGTTGCTCTGTTATGGAAACCCAAGAAGTCAATCATTCTCTTCCATCTCCTCCATCCATTTTATACAAAATAAAAGTCCTTCTCTTTTTCTTGACAAATGCTTCTGACTCTTTCAACAAATTAGGGCCAAAAATAAAATCAACAGAAATCTGGAGTGTTCTAAGAAAAATATTTGCAAGTTTGGACTGTTTTTTTGGGGATATATCCACCTCAAAATAATGCTTAGACTGTATTTTATAAACAAATCCATGTAAAAAATCTTTTTATATAAAAACCAGTAAAACCCAATTAAGTGCTTTTATAATATTGAAGTTTGGCTTTTTATGAAGTACTTTCTGATTCCACAAAGTTTTATTACAAAAACACTTCTAGGCAATATTGACACATTTTACCATGGAGCAAAAGTATGAATGAGTTATCCCAATATTTGCTTATCTTTAATAAAGCAAGTAAAATCTAATATTGAACTATTACTGCTATTTACATTACACTCAGATTTGTAAATGATACAAAAAGGCTACTAAAAATCCATGAAAATGGCCAGTCATGGAACAAAAATTGAGATACTTTGTATGAATGAAAGGTAAATTTAAATGTGATACTTATTAACGACAAAACAAGATTCTATTGTCTATGATAATGTGACATAATTGATTTTCCAGCACACAATCCGTGGGTCTTCCTATATCTTACATAGATATTGATTGCCACTTCCTGGATACCAAAATGTATATTTCAGTGTTTGCTCACTATGTTGACAATTCATGTGACAAAGGTAACCTCTCAGTCTCATGAGACAGGTATATGTATACAGATTCTTCCCCGATCCCAGCGACAATATTTCTTCTCAAATAAACCTGTTCTCACTTATCTTTATGATAAGTTCCAAGTTCAGTTGCCTCAGTGCTTTTGGAAGAGAGGATTCTATTTACATTTTAATAGAATGTAACTTTATTAACAGTTGCATTGGAAACACTGAATTTCAGACCCCTGTTATACCTGATCATTCCTATTAAATTTTTGCTCAATCAACCCAGTAGTTCTGGCAAAGGTAGTTATAATTTGATCCAGCTAAATGCAATTAAAGGCCTGTCATAGCCATACTGAATTTCCAGTCTGCACAAAAAACATTAACTTGATAAAGGAACATTCCCGTATATACCGGTATATGTACATATATATAGACTTTTAAGTTTTAGAACAATCATCAGATAATTTTTTTGCAGAATATTTTGAAATTCAGTCAAAGGCCATTATGGTCTGTGATAACCATTTGGAATTTCTAATCAGCATCAAAAGACCGTCCACCTCATCATTTCATTTATTCTGCAAACAAACTGGTCTTATGATTTAGCAAAATACTAAATTTTATGTTTTAATTTCAGCTGAATCAAGGCCCATTTTCAGACACTAACTGGCTTCTGCGAAAAACAGTCAGTCACTAAGGAATCTGCACTTGTATATGGTTCTCAAGTAATATGTTATAACAGTTAGATGTTTTTGGGTTTGTAATGATCATTAGACACTTATGAAATTATTACACAGCCATTTGCTTAGGGATCTGTTGCAAGAGTCATATTTGTTTCAACAACTACCATACCACTCAGTTGCTTCATGATCTGTCATAACAGTCAATTGCTTCATGATCTGTCATAACAGTCAGCTTCTTCAGGATTAGTCGTAATAATCAATTGCTTTGAGATATATCATAACAGTCAACTGCTTAAGGATCTGTCACAGCAGGATCTGTTATAATAGTCACTGCTTCATGATTTATCATCATAGTCAATTGCTTCAGGATCTCTCGTAGCAGTAATAGTTTTGGGATCTGTCGTAATAGTCAACCCCTTCAGGATCTGTCATAATAGTCAACTGCTTCAGGATCTGCCATAGTAGTCAACTGCTTCAGGATCTGTCATAGTAGTCAACTGCTTCAGGATCTGTCATAATAATCAACTGCTTCAGGATCTGTCATAGTAATCAACTAATTCGGGATCTGTCATAGTAGTCAACTGCTCAATATCTACCATAATGAGTAAAACAGCTTCAGGATCTGTCATAATAGGCAACTGCTTCAGGGTCTGTCATAATAGTGAACTGCTTCAGGATCTGTCATAATGGTCAACTGCTTTGGATATGTCATAACAGTCAACTGATACAGTTAATAGCATTGGGATCTGTCATAACAGTTAATAGCTTTCGGATTTGTTATAAAGGTCAACTGCTTCAGAATCTGTCATAATAGTCAAATGCTTCAGGATCTGTTACAATAGTCAGATGTTTTGAGATCTGTCATAACAGTCAGCAGCTTCAGGACATATCATAATAGTCAACTGCTTCAGCATCTGTCATAATAGTCAATTGCTTTGTGATATGTCATAACAGTCAACTGCTTCAGGATCTGTCATAGCAGACAATAGCTTCAGGGTCTGCCATAATAGTCAACTGCTTCAGGATCTGTAATAATATTCAACTACTTCAGCGTCCATCATAATAGTCAATTACTTTGAAATCTGTAATCATAGTGAACTGCTTCAGAATCTATCATAATATAAATCTACTTCAGAATCTGTCATAATAGTCAATTGCTTTGGAATCTGTCATAAAAGTAAACTGCTCCAGGATGTGTCATCATAGTCAACTGTTTCAGCATTTGTCATAAGAGTCAACAGCTTCTGGATCTGTCATAACAGTCAACTGCTTCAGCGTTTGTCATCAGTCAACTGCTTCAGGATCTGTCACAATAGTCAATAGCTTCAAAATCTATCCGAATAGGCAACTGCTTCATGATCTGTCATAACAGTCAACAAATTTAGGGATCTGTACTAACTTCGGGATCTATCATAATAGTCAATTGCTTGGGATCTGTCACACTACAAATTATAAGGTTTGGGGAATTTTTCATACACACTTACAATAGTTGTCACAAATAATAAAACTTTTGAGACGAAGTCGATAATTTTCTGCTCAAATTTAATTATATAATTACTTATGAAAAAATAATCAACATTGGGCAATTAATGCAATAATATATAAACACCCACTATATAAATGACACAATATCTATACTAGGTTAAGGTTCTTTTCTATTGAAAATTCTTTGGATTGCCAGTTAAATACAAAACTAACAGCTGAAGAAAACTTAATATTTGCTCACAAATTCTTAACAAAACATGGACAACAAAACATGGAAAACAAAATCATTCTGAATTGCATACAAGGTATACATGTCAATCAATACATTAAATATGCCAATTAGAGTGCTAGACACAAAAATGACCAGAGAACTCCCTTTAGAAAATAATACAGAAAAAGATCCAAAATCAACAAGATTATTCTTTTCCCTAAAGGTGATATTATGCTAAAATTTTGTATGGATCCATGGATTCAGAACTTAAGTTAAACACCGACGCCACTCTGACATCCAAATGACAGCATCACCTACTACTTTGCTAATTTCTTGGCAGGATGACAAATAATACAAGTACATAAAGTGGTTTAGGTTCTTTTTACTTGTAAATTTGATTTACTATTAGAAGCAGAACTTAAATCTTAATATTGATCTTGTTTTCATGCACTTCAAAATCCAATATAGCTTATCCTCAAATGGAAATTAACAGGATTTTTACAACCTATACCTATCAAATACAATTAGTGTAATTACACACAGAGACAAAAGGATTGTATGACAGTAAATTATTTATATTATAATTTATAAACCTAGCTGGTTTTTTATATGTGTTATGTAATTTGTATTATTTTCATTCAGTCTGAACAGATAAACAATGTTACTGCTTTTTTTTTTTGATAGCTGTATGGCTACCACATGATCTCTAATAATTCAATGAAAAAAAACTCCTATACACGATGATACACCCCAATCTTTATCAAGTTACATAATGGTAAAGGGTGTCATGTATGGATCATAACAAAGATGTAGCAAGTCCACAATAGAATATTACTGACCTCAGCTAATGTAAGTGTGGCCACAACAATATTTGTATTTCAACTCATACTGACACATGTTAAATTAATGCTAAAAATTCAACCCTTCACCTATTTTAGCCCAAATTTCTAATGAGATATCGGGATCCTAAAAATTGACAACATTTCCTTCCATTTTTCATAAGGACCGATAATTTACAGCTTTGTCTATACTCTATTTTGAAAATCTATCATTTTTCCTATTACTTCATATCAGTGAGGACTGTGAGCTTAAAAATTAACACCATCTGCTTCCAATACTAGTAACTGGCCATATTTCAACCTTAATTTCAGTTGACTTTAAAACTGGCCTCCTTTGGTCCTTTAAACAGTATTGGTAAAAAAATTCCTTGATCAAATCTAACACTCAGGCTATTGATTCATAGATATCAATACACCAATTCTTATGAAAAACCAACAAGAGAAAATAGTTACACTTAAACAAGATAACTACCGTTTATCAAAAATTATGTTTCATTAATTCAAGGGCCATAACTGTCAAAACCCAAAATAGCTCAGACCTCCAAATAGTATTTGATCTTACTGGTTTGTCACATGCAACAAAAATGCCAAGATTGAAGATGATCTGTTGTTCAGAACGACAGATAATTGATGGAAATGAAGGAGATGGATGGACAGACATGGCAAACAGTATGTATCACTTAATGCCTATCACTATGGAACGGTGTACAAAAACTGATGGACAGACAGACACAGGGATGGCAAACAGTATGTATCACTTAATGTCTATCACTATGGAACAGTGTACAAAAACTGATGGACAGACAGACACAGGGATGGCAAACAGTATGTATCACTTAATGCCTATCACTATGGAACAGTGTACAAAAACCGATGGACAGACAGACACAGGGATGGCAAACAGTATGTATCACTTAATGCCTATCACTATGGAACAGTGTACAAAAAC
>JAOXYI010186951.1:0-11259 GCA_028566495.1 Lithophaga antillarum | reverse complement strand
ACTGCAATAGCAGGTCAAAAGCAGTGCTAGCACAGCAATAACATATCAATAGCAATGTTTCCATGGCAATAGCAGGTCAATAACAATGTTAGCATAGCAAAATCAGGCCAATATCAATGTAAGAAGAGCAATAGCAGGTAAACAGCAAATGTTAGCATAGCAATAGCAAGTCAAAAGCAATGTAAGCACAGCTACAGCAGGTCAATAGCAATATTAGCACAGCAATAGGAAGTAAATACCTGAAATCTAATCCTTAACATGTATCATTATGAACCATAAAAGACCAAGAATTCAAAGTCAGTAGATCGTAACACTGAGGTCACAGCATCCTTTTGTCACAAAAATGTTGCAGTTAATATACTGATTTATCAAACGGCCAAGTTTCATAATGTTACCACATCTATTTTATGTAGAACTACATACCTTAAACCTAAACCTTAACCTGTATCATTATAACCCTAAAAGAACAAAGAAAGTCGAGGTCAGTGAAACGTGAAACTGAGGTCACAGTATCCTTTTGTTACGAAAATGTTTCGGTTCTACTGTATCCACTGAGCATAATTCATAATGTTACCACATTCACAAAAATGTTGCAGTTAATATACTGATTTATCAAACGGCCAAGTTTCATAATGTTAACCACATCTATTTTATGTCAAACTTCCTTAAACCTAAACCTTAACTTGAATCATTATAACCATAAAAGAACAAAGAAATTCAAAGTCAATGAAGAATCAAATTGAGGTCACAGCATTTTTTTGTCACAAAAATGTTGCAGATCATATATTGATTTATCCACTGACTAAGTTTCGTAATGTTACCACATCTTCTTTGTGTCAAACTATTTTCAACATAAACCTTAACCTGTACCCAAAAATATAAAAAAAAAACAAAGAAATTCCGATTCGATGAATCATGAATTCAATGTCACAGCATCCTTTTTGAAATGAAATGCCGCATGTCATATCATGATGTACCCCTACAACAAATTTCATGACGAGATCATTACTTCTTCATGAAAAACTACCTTCAACCTTAACCTTAACCAGATGAGGACGGACGGACAGACAGACGGACGAACGGACGCACAGACCGAAAAACTATATTCCCCCTGCCTTGAAGGCGAGGCGTAATGAATCTCACTTGATCCATAAAAACAAAGTGAAATGAATCAAGAAAATAGTACTAGAGTTTCAACCAACATTCTGCAACCACTGATTCATGAATATAAATCAAAGGCAGAGTACGGATTAGACGAACTCTCTTAATGGGAGTCAGTACAGGTGGGTTGAGAGTAAAATGGATACAGAGTTGTATATGATTGGATTGGATGTTGGGTTTTATAGTCACTTTAAAACCAATGATCCATGAAGATTAATCCGAGACAGAGTACGGATTACATTATCTTAATGGGAGTCAGTACAGGTGAGTCTACAGGGCAAAGTGGATACCGAGTTCTATAGGATTGGATTGGATGCTGGGATTTATCGTCACTTTAAAACCAATAATCCATGAAGATAAATCCGAGACAGAGTACAGATTACACGAACTCTCTTAATGGGACTTAGTATAGGTGAGTCGACAGGGTAAAGTGGATACAGAGTTGCATACGATGGATGTTGGGATTTATCGTCACTCTCGGCAATTTTTCAGCTATATCGTAACTACCAGACTTATAGAGAGAGGAAAGCACGTACAGCTATTCAGCTGAACGGTGAAACCCTAAAACATGAAGCAGGGCGATCAGGACTTGAACATAGTCAGCGACCTTAACCACCTGGCTACCCAGCCCCTTCTGAGTTGTATAAGAACACAGTAGAAAATGAAACAGCTAAACTGAACACAAACATTCAATCAAAACTGGATACTGAAAAGCCTATACCGAGCTCAACCACTTGCTCTGAAATGCTGATGAATTAGCTGAAAGTGTTCAAAAGAAGAAATCTAAAAAGCCTCAGATAATTACGCCAGATATAAGCAGGATATGCAAAGCAGTAACAGCGAAGAAACAAGCATGCCATGACTGAAGTAAATGGGAGATTATGAAACCCAAATAATCAGTATGTTAGAAATAAGAATGTAACATCTTTGAACTGAGAAGGGAATGTCGTATTGTAATTGCCATGCCAAAAATGGACGGCAGATGGAAATTATTAACTCGAATCTTTTCTATAAGCTTATCCGTAAGCAAAGCGACAGTTTTACTAATTTTATAGGTAAATTAAATATTGAAATGAGACATTCATCAATGGAGTCACGGAGGAATTCATTGGCTGAAGAAAACGAAAATGGACAATTTGATAGAAAATATCTTAAGAGTATTGAATGAGTATACAAAGATATTATAGCTGTGTGCAAAAGTAAGTACTAGTTTAGTCCTATTTTATCGGAAGAAATGACAAACGCAGTAGGCAGTATAAATAGAAATAAATCACCTGATGTATTTGGAATATCTGCCTTGAAATCTTGTACATGGAGCGGAGATACTAAGCTATATTTTATTATATGAGTAAAATTTAGCAAATATTACCTTCGAACTATGTTTCATACTAGAGGATCTCAAAATTGGCATTAGCTCCAGTCTTCAAAAATAAAGGGAGAAAAAAGGTGCTAAAATTATAAAGGAATTACTATCACACAAACATTATCGAAAATTATTGAAACACCTCTGAATATTACAATCCAAGTATAAAGAAAATACAAAATCTGTATACGTAACACCAAGGATTTACACTTAACTCTGCATCACTGTTCTTCTCTTTCATCATCGAAGAATTCCACCGAGTAAATATTGATCTTGAAAGACCAACTATCTGTGTAATGTTAGATTTAAAGTCTGCCTATACTGTTGTAAAGCATTCAAGTCTCATCAGAAAACTTTATCACATAGCAGTACCCGAACAAGCCACACTGATGAAAGATAACATGCATTAGAACACAAAACCAAACCTGAATTGAATGGCAAGCAACTATAACCATTCGATATTAAGCAAGCTGCACATCACAGAGATCCGCTTAGTGCCGATCTATAATAAGGTCTATATTAACTCGCTTCTTAATGAGATAATAAAGATCAACGATACCGATATTAATTTGGTGCGCCAGACGCGCGTTTCGTCTCTTTAAGTCTCGCCAAGCTCGTGGTCAAAGTTTTGGGAATCCAAACAAAACCAGAAGCTGAAGAGCACTGAAAAACCAAAAGTCCAAAAAGTAATGCCAAATCCATCTAAGGTTACCTATGCTCTGAGGGAGATAAACCTTAATTTTAGAATACTTTCACAGATTTGAAAACGGTAAATTCAACAAAAACTTATCAAATGATTTCGGGTCAACACCGAAGTGTTGACTACTGGGCTGGTGATACCCTCAGGAACTTACAGTCCACCAGCAGTGGCATCAACCCAGTGGTTGTAATAAAGATCAACGATACCGATATTAATTTAGATAAGTAGTACTGTCTCAGGAGGGAGTATAGGAAACATCAATTAATGAACCATATTAATGGTGAAAGCTGGTTAATTGAAATGAAGAAGAAAATATATGAAATATCAACTACCTGATCCAGAAACATTTCTTTCAGTGACACCAAATAGTGGATATTGGACAAAAACGATTAGAAATAACATTAGGACAACATGGCATAAAAAATTACTGCCTTCAAAAGGATTTATACTTCAGCTTGAATATCTGTTTCCAGTGCATGTGATTGGACAGTGTCACCCACTACTTCAAATAACTATAGCTAATTGAAAGATATAAAAAATTTACCTCCTAGAGAAAGGATTGCTGTTAGCGGATATGTATTTCAAACAAATGGGATACTTTCAATCAAAATGTTTGTAAATCCAGTATGTCTGTTGTGTGGGAAAAGAGATGAGGCATTATCACACTTTTAAGTAATATGCGGTAAATTAGAAGACATTAGGCCGATAATACAGAAAATCATAATTCTGAGTAGCAGAATAATCGCAAGAAATAACTGGAGTAGACCCGGTGAAGGTGATAGTTGATCCGTTCCATCTCAGCCAATAATGTTTAAACAGAGAGGTAACAGAGAACATTAAATTACTAACTGAACCTCAGTGTAGCAACTTATACTTACATAGAATGTATAGATAAAATCATTTAACGTTGTAAACAGCAACTTATACTTACATAGAATGTATAGATAAAATCATTTAACGTTGTAAACAGTGTCGCCATGTCGCCTGAAGAAAGATCTGTGTAAACAGTGAACGTACATGTACTTGCGAACGATTAAATGTGAAAAAGTCTTTCTTAATATTAATATTCGTATATAGATAAAAACTGTGATAGACTATGTTTTGGATTGTATATAGTGTATACATGGAGCTTGAAAGGTAAAAAGTTTTAATAATTGTGGCGATCCGTATTTGGTGGTTGAGATCCTACTCCAGATTGTGGAGGTGTGCCTTGATTGGCTGAAGTTATTACAAAGATTACAGATTATAGGGACGAAGTCAATTGAAAAACTGTAATGGAATGTTATTAAAGTCATTTATGAGTTTACTTTAATACAAAATTGATATTTCAATAATCATGATAATTATTTCATATGCTACATTCAGCAGCATACTTTTCCATATGATATGAAGTTGACATATAGGTTGTGTATTAGGTTTGTACTAGGCTTTTCTACAATAGCCAACAGCCTTTACATACTGGAAATGCATTTATATGCTTTCTCCGAAACTGCAGTACATACAGTATAAGCAGTTATTTACATCACTGGTGTAAATGTTTATAAGGATTTTTATCCCCGCACTTTCGAATGAAGTAGAGTGAGCAGAATACCGAAGTTCAAAAGTCACATATCCATAGGACCAGACAAGACTGTTATCAACAAAGGATCAAACACAAACACAAAGGTGGAAGTAGAACAGAGACACAACACTGAAAACTAAAGCTAGGATAATACGAACTCCCATAAAAACCAGGGGTGACATCAAGTGTTCCGGAAGGGTAAGCAATGATAGTTTTGGGATATTGCGAATAAAAGTTCGGGGATACTGTTGTTGCCTCCGTCCGTCCGTCACACTTTCTTGTGACATGAACTGCTACGTAAATTATTTTTAATGTTTTTTATTTTATGTTTTTGCTTACAATCTGTAGATGTGCAATAATATTTTGGAATTTCGATTTTAGGTTCTAGGGTCCATATAGAGGTTAGAAAGGATGGAAATAAGTGAACTAACATGTGACTTAAACTCAGTTATAAATATCAGTCTTGACACACTGTGCAATGATAGTTTGATAAAGGACGCTATGTGCATCCTATTTATGATCATTTGATAAAGCACACTATAGACAAGTCTTCACACAGTGTATAGGAGGCAATGGTTTGAAAAAGGGCACTATGCACATCTTGTAAATGATGATTTGATAAAGGACACTAAAAATGTCTTGACACATGGTACAAGTGATAGTTTTATAAAAGACACTATAGCAAAGACATAAAGAGTATGAAAAAAGACATATATACCACATAAAAATGAAAACCCTAGTACGTCAAACCTGCAATAAAATTTCACTTTTGCCATCCCTTTTGGGAGATATTATTAAAAACCTGGTAATTATGTTATGTGTATGAACGTGATGCATACCTGTTTACGTGAATGTTTATGGATTCATAATTTATTTTGAAGTGAAAGGTAAAAAATGACAAACGGAAGTGTGTTAAGAATTTTACAGAATGTCATCAACTATTGACATGAAAAACATTCATTTCACATCAGATTTTTTATAATAATACTTTCATATTTAATGAAATAAATCTAAAATTTCTGTAAAGTACTGGCAACGAGAATTCACACGTGTTTTATTTGTTAATGTAGCAAATTTACGTATATATGTCTCTCGTACAAATGAAGTTTTGATAAAAGAGATTTTTAATAAGTAAAGGTGGTGATTTGATAAAGGATAAATTTAATATAGATAAACTGAATACGATACATAGGTAATAATTTGACGAAGGTACACTATAGTTTAAGACTGTGTTGAAATGATTGAAAAATGGCACTATACATGTAGATAGTGTTGACACAGTACAACTGTAGGTACGATAAAGGATATTGTAAACAAATTTTGACAAAGGGTGTAGGTGATGATTTTATTAAGGAGAATATATTAAATAAATTTAGTCACAATAGGTGACAATTTGATAAAGTATACTGTAGATAAGTGCTGACACAGTGTGTAGATGATTTTATTAAGGACATTATAAATAAATTTCGACACAAATAAGTAATGATTTTGTAAATGACAGAGTAGATAAGTCTTAACACAGTGTGTAGGTGATGATTTTATTCAGCACTTTTATGAATAAATTTCGACATACAATGTGATGATTAAGTAAAGGACAATATTGACAAGTCTTGACACAGCGTGTAGGTAATGCTTTTAATCATGCAGGACTTTGTAAATGAGATTCGACACAACAGGTGATGATTGTGTAAAGGACACAACAAATAGGTGTTGACACAGTGTGTGGATAAAGATTTTATTAATAAAAAAATTTCAGCAAACTAGGTGATGATTTGATAAAGGACATTATAGATAGGTTCTGACATAGTGTGTAGCTATGATTTTAAGGAGAATATAAATACATTTCAACACACTAGATGATGATTGAGTAGATATACGACTTTACAAAGGACGTTATAAATAAATTTCGACACAATAAGTAATGATTTGATAAAAGACACTATAGATAGGTGTTGATACAGTGGTACGTGATAATTTTATTACAGATGTTATGAATAAATTTTGACACAATAGGTGATATTTTGGTCAATGACACTATAGATAAGTGTTGACAGTGTGTAGGTGATGGTTTTATTAAGGACGATATAAATAAATTTCGACACGATATGTGATGGATTGGCAATGACACTATATATAAGTGTTGACACAGTGTGTAGTTGTGATTTTATTAAGAATGATATAAATAAATTTCAACACACTAGGTGATGATTTGATAAAGGACATTATAGATAAGTCCTGACATATTGTGTAGGTAATGACTTTACTGAAGAGGATATAAATAAATTTCAACACAGTAGGTAAATCCTGACATATTGTGTAGATAAATGACTTTACAAAGGACATTATAAATAAATTTCGACACAATAGGTAATGATTTGATAAAAGACACTATGGATCGTGTTAATACAGTGTGCGTGTGCTAATTTTATTACGGACGTTATCAACACATTTCGACACAATAGGCGATAGTTTGGTCAGTGACACTATAGATAAGTGATGACACAATGTATAGGTGATGATTTTATTAAAGACGATGCAAATAAATTTCGACATAATAGTTGATGATTCGATAAAGGAGATAATAAACACATTCGAGACCGGTGTATTTAGTTATAATAAGATCTTGGATAAAACGAATTATAATTTCGTTCCCAAAACATCAAGTCATTCTTTATTTTACCGATTAAAATCTCTGCTTTGAAATGATTTCATGCCTCTCACGAATTTCATTGTAAATGAAACGTAAATTGAGAAAACCAAGTTCAATGAAATGGTTTGAATATGTTTGGCGCTAGAAAAGAAAATTATACATTCTACTCGTTCTTTTGTGTGTGTCTGTGCAACAACTAAATCAAATTCCAATTATAATAAAACTTAGTCTATTAAAAATCTTCTCGACCTTTAAGTTTCTGTAAATATAATATAAGAGATATAAAAGAGGCAGGAGTCAGTTCAATAGTATGAAAATAATTACGGTAAATAAACAATTATAAGATATGCTAATATTTAATAATTAATTACAGATCTACTCACCAACTTATTGTTACAATTCAATAAAAATACACAAAGGAATTAAGTTCAAACATAAATATGATTATGGTTGTAAGCTTTCCAGCCGTTCATTTGGAATAGATGCCATTGCACCTTGCGTATGTTACATCCAATTAGAAACATAGTATTTATAGTTGATAACATTTTAATTATTTACTAGAATTAACGAAATTATGACTAAAATGTGTACAGACTGCGAAATGTTGTTATATTGTGAATACACAGAAACAAATTGGAATTTGACATTTTTATATGCTGTGAGTACACAGAAAAAAGGAATGTAATAATAATTCAGAAACAAATTGGAATTTGACATTTTTATATGCTGTGAATACACAGAAAAAAGGAATGTAATAATAATTCAGATATGTATCTTTTAAAGTGAAAATTATATCTTGAAATGAATAATAAAGGAATCTTATGTTTGTTTCTCGTGTCTGTAAGTACTTGCATTATTAAGACAGCCTTTGCTGTACAACATGAGTTTAAGTTTGCTTCAGGATCAGATATAGAAGTAGCATCATTTCTAGAAAGCGATCTACTTCAGTCGTCATTCAGTAGATCAAGGATTGAGTGCTATACACAATGTGCTTTAAATGAAAATTGTCTCTCATTAGCCTACCAGACCGGCATATGCGACTTATACTCTACCTATCCGCCAATATCAACACCCATACATGGAATGCATTATGTTATTTTTAAAAACTGGTGCGATATTTCGAACGGATTTATCTACATACGACATCTAAACTTTTGTTATAAAGTTATATATACCAGTATGTGTTGTGAAGAGGCAGTACAGACTTGTTTACAACTAGAAGCGACTTTTATTGAAATCAACAATCAAGAAAAACAAATATTTGTCGAGGAAATTCTTGATGAAATGGATATTTTTAGCACATTTTTAGAGGGATATTTTATTAATGGAGCCTGGTCAAGATTTGATGGTACACCACTTCTTTATACTAACTGGTACACTGATGACCCAGAAAACGTGCAACCGGATAATACTGGAAATTCAGGAGAATGCCTTGGAATGGATGTAGATTACCAGTATTTTTGGCATGACTTTGACAATACTCATCAAAAAGGAGTAATATGTGAACAAAAAGAACCCTAAAATAAGAATTACTTGGCTGCTTAAATTTTATTGTTATTGTTTTGTGTTTCTGTTTTCTTGCACTTAGCGGGAAAATTTTCTTCATTCCTTAAATATCTCGTCTGCATTTCAAATTTTGTCTGAAAGTAGATCACTCTTTCATTTTCTATCGGCAAGTTGTAATCATCTGTTGTGGTAATTTAATTAGAAAATTTTGTAAATATTTTGTGGAAAAGATGTGTAATGTCAAATATATGCTAATGAATTTAGTGTTGGGTCGATGATCAACTCTCGAAAGTTGATCGATTTAGAGTAACTGATTCTGATAACCTATATTAAAATTCCATACTTGAGTTGCATGTGACTATTATTAAGTACGAATATTAAAGTTAGAAAACGATAAGTCTAAATCGGCTAGGAGCCGTCTTGAACTTGTAGTAAGGTATGAGTATAATAGCTTGTTGTTGAAGGCCTTATTACTGCGATTTCAAGATGTAGAACAACAATAAAAGCGCCGTTCCTTTGCTTGGTTTTTACCTTGTATATTATATGGGATTTTGTTTCAAATAGATTTACCCCATATCTCATCATATTTAATAAATATGAAAAAAGAAAAAAAAAAGAAAAAGAAAAGAGAAAAAAACAAAAAAACAAAAACAAATAGACGAGATCTATTGCCATGGTAAATTCCATGGCAGGTACATGTCCTTTCCATTGCCACGAAAATTTCAATTAGATTACCTGTTTCTGATTGAATTTAGGGCTTTATTTAATTACATAATCAGCTTAAAATTCAATGATTTATGACACTTTTATTTCGTTTAATGTTTTTTCACATTAAATCAAACAATTATAATGGAAAAAAACATGATTCTGCGATTTTAAGAAAAGAAAAGAAAGTTGATTCTGATAAATGACTAAAAGTTACAAAACCAAATAATTTTAGGGACGAAAAAGATGATAAGAAATTAATTAAAAGTGATTACTTGATGTACAGGTGAAAATAACCTTAATGTTTATGTAAACAATGTATTTAATTGTGTATTGCATGGATTTTAAGCGTTCTTATCGGCCTGACCAATTCACTACAAAAAAGTCTCTTTGCGCCATATATTCTATTACTGCTAAGCATTTCATGTAATACCATTCGTTACACATGTCACACTGTATCATGCCGACATTTGGATCTTTTTCCTCAACGATGTTTCTACATACTCAATTATTTCAGAGTCCTCATTAGAACGGACTGTAGAGGAATTATAGGAAAGTGTGTAAATGTCTGATTCAGAAAAAAAAAACTTGAATAAACGTTGTCACATAATTTCCTGTTTATAGTTAATTTTTCCTTGATCTTGGCGCAACACCAGTGTAACTGCAATTGCAATTGCAAAATGTCCACAGTCTTTACCACTTTATTGCTGCTTTATCGTTGTTGAACTTGTACCTTCTTAGTTTAAACATTATTTAATTCAGTAACATAGTAATATGTACAAATATACAACATAGCTAGAAAACAATTAAGGCACATACGCCATATATAGGGTCTCCCTAATAGAGGACTTGCCTGATAAATACTGTATACTTATCAAATACAAAGGAGATCTTGATATTGAACAAAACCCTATAATGTGACGTCTTTTTATTTTCTAATTAATTATTCATTACTTTGAACTTCGAACTTTGGAAATTTTTATTTCTTAAGACCCCAACGGGGCTCTGTGAATACAAGCAATAAAAACAATAGAATAACATAATGCATGGAATGACAATTAATATACATATACAGTGTAATGAAAATACAACATGACAGTATTAATTTGTATGAAGTAATAGTAAGGCAAGTTAATAAAGAATATCCTTAGTCGATTACAGACAATACAATTTTACAAAACTTCACTAATTTAACCAAAGTGTTGTAAATGTCAGAATTAAATGATTCACATTATTTTTCAGTATTTGGTTTTCTAAATACAGCATATGATAAAAGACATTCCTTTCATCATGAAAATATTTGCATTCGAACAAATAATGGAATTTTTCACCAACAGAACCAAGATCACAAAGATCACAAATACAATCGTCACGATCTACACCCCAAAAACGACCTTTTTATATCAGAAGTTTATGATTTAAACATCTGAAACCACAGTATGCTTTCTGTAAATCATAAGGAAGATCAGCTGTGTAACTTTCAAATTTGTGGGAACATTTAAATATTCTATATATCTATAGTAGACAATAGACAATATAGACAATATTTTTATTAGCACAAACACATTTACAATAAATGGTTAGGGCAGTGCATAAAATAATACAATACAATA
>JAOXYI010186840.1:0-11262 GCA_028566495.1 Lithophaga antillarum | reverse complement strand
TTACAGTTATTAATATTCTGTTGTAGGTTCCATGTTGTGATACTGGTAATGTGGTACAAAACATTTGATTTTATTCCCACTTAATTATTGTTGGTACTTTTGTTCTTCGTAAAAAAATAAAGTGTTAAAATATTAATTAAAAAATACAAAACATGTATGTTATTAATTTTATTTTTATTCTTCAGTTTGTAGCAACCAATTAATAATGAACTATTGAAATGAGATACAGCGTACCTTTTTATGTTCCCATGTATCTCGAGGTCCAATGATACAGTCCTCTATTACTGGCCTAGCGCCTTCATTCATGTCTTTTACAACAACACACTGCAGTGATGTTCGTAATAATTGCTCCTTGGTCCAGGAAAAGCCCTGTTTGAAATTATAATATAATAACACGTATTTGACATATTTACCGTTTTGAAGAAATAATGTGAACAAAAAAGATTGCATAGTTTTGATTCAAAATGTTTGAATAAACCGTGATTCAAGCAGATAATAAAGATATGCAAGTAACTAAACAATTAAGCTTTGCACAGAATTATGAATAATAATTACATCTTACATAAGAATCTTGTATTTTGATTTGTCATTTGACCGTGTGTTTTTTTTATATATATATTTTATCACTGTTTTGCATCCAAGGCGAATTTGTCCTAATTTTAACGTACACCAGGGTATTTGCATAAAATTCCACATTTTTCTAACATATTACCGAAAGCGTTCTATGTTAAACTATGTCCAGCGCAGACCAAACTTGCGTAATTTGTACAGTACAATCCACGGAGCAATTCTGCAAATTAACGGTTTCATTGTCTTATTAGGTATCTGCAAAGAAGGCTTATTTAAACGTATTTTCCATAGGCTCCTATGTTAAACAATGTACTACGAGGGAAGCTACACAAAAAATTTTGTATAGGACAATACAATAATACTTCATGAACAGTTTTGGTTTATTTCAGTTATTATTATCATTATTATTGGAGAAAATCCGATAACATACCATAGTATCCTTTGTTAAACTATGTGATACAGTGGTTGAAACCACTGACTCCCAATCAACATGTCAGCACAACTTTGTAAAGGACATTCAAGAACTATCTAAGGATCATTTCTGCTGAAACCTTGTTCACTGTCTCCGTGATGTCTCAGAAGAAAATCTTTATGGTTTTTTATGATACTGTGTCTAACAATTTTCTGCAGTGGTAGTTATCTCGAATATCAAATCAGCAGGAAAAACACAAACTTGTAAAGGAATATCCTATGATCATTCACGGACAGTCTTAGTTCAACTGTCTTTGTTGCTCCTGAGAAGAAGTTTCTTAAATGTTTTTCCATGGGGTACTGTTTAACAATATCCTGCGGTGGCCGTCATCTTGGATTCAGACCATCCGACATACACACAAAAAACAACAACACAAACTTTGTAAAGGACAGTCCAAGGACCATTCATGAATAGTTTGGTTAAACTATTCACCGCAGGCTATAGTTTAACACAGGAGACCTATGGGAAAACCTTCAAAGAACTTCTTAGAAAGGACAAAGAAAACTAAATGGTTTATGAATGGCCATTGGACAGTCCTTTACAAAGTGTGTTGTTTTTCTGCCGATCAGAAATCCAAGACAACCAACAATGCAGAACATAGTTTAACCTAGGGTCCAATGGAAATATAAAAAGTAGTATACCATAATCAGTTAGAACTCCTGAGTCCACTGAAGTTGACAAATCCAAGTATTCAAACAGCTGGGTTGGCTTGAACGCCAGAATGGAGTGAAACCAGGTGCGTCTACAGGGTAAACATCTCTTGCTATGAATGCACCATCCGTCATACAAACCCAAAATCATGTCCAGTAGCAAAGCTCACAAAAAAAAGTTCATGACACATTCGGTAGTAAATACAAATGGATCTACGATGACGGAAATACATCCGCAGCAAGCTGAGACACTGAAATATTATACCGATCGACCAACTCGTGATGGCGACCGTAAAACTTGTGAAGCGAAGATTTCAACCTTATTTCCTCATATCCTTGCTTGAGTAGTTTTTGGATTAGAAGTATACCCCTTGCAGTTAGAACATGCTCTCTGGCACTGCGTATCAAAGAGACAGCTAATGTCCATACGCCTGGGAAGAGGTATATCACTACTCAGGAATGGGAAACATTCAAAACATTAAAAAATCTTCTTCTTAGAAACAATAAAGACAGACTTACACAGTTATGGTTCCACTGACCATGTGGTTTCTGACAAGACTATCTATGATACTTTGAAACAGCCAATCAGATCACATTACTAGCCCTATGATCATGTTGAATTTTCAATCGGTACGACAATTTATGTAAATTTTAGACAACTATCAAAGGAATATTCCTTACAAGTTTGGATGAGTTTGGTTTAATGGCTTCTGAGAAACAGAAATATCAAAAAGTTTACGTATGATAGAGAGCCATGCGACGGGCAAAAAGTGAGAACAACTCATATGGCCCCTCGGACTATGTGAGCAAGAAAACATAAATCGGAATAAATTAACTAACCTGTGTTGCCAATTTATAATGACATACTTCCACATATAGTTGTTCTGGAGCTTGAAATAAGTAACTGTGATTATCCAAACACTGATTGTTTTGTAAATTCCGAGCCTGATAAAATGATAAACACAAAAGTTGGTAATATTTATTATCCGCTTTCTTCACTAATGGCTAAATAAACAATGTTTAGTCTTTAAGAAACTGACCTAATTTCAAAAACGTAACATTTTGTGACAGAATGTCTACAGAGTCGATAAATCGTTACAAAATTGACAAAAGTTATATTACCTATGAATTTAAGTGGTCAATACTTGAACACAAATATTTTGTAAATATGGTTAATGTATAATGTATATTTTTTAGAAACTTTGCAAATACATTATGAGGTCTGTGGACCATGAAAATTAGGGAATATCACCTGATATACGCTGCAATATCAGATGTAGGTGTCTAGAAGTATTAATCTAGTTATGATTGAACTAGAGTTTTTTTAGATACTAACCCTGTAAAAAATCAACAAAAAAGCGATATGGGATTCACCCCTTTTTATATTTATATTAATAATGCTGACTAAGTGAAAAACAAAACAAAAATTTCAGTAAAAAATAGATCCATAGGCAAAACTTGTTCAAACACTTTTTCAGAAAAAATTGACAAAGTTTTAATAAGCGAAAATTATGAAAATTTCGTTGAAAATACTAAATATTTTTTCTCAAGTTTAGTCTGTCAACTGCTTATAACAATATACAAACAAATTTAGTTTCATTTTGTATGTAGAATCAATAACATGTTCATATGCAAGATGTCAAGCGAACTTTGCCCTATAGTTTTCCTAAATCTGAATAAATGAAGAACAATGAAAAAATTTCATTAAAATAATATAATCTGTTTGAATTAGTAGTCATCAGCTAATATCAATCCAAAACAGTTTAATCTGTTGTCCCGTTTTATTCTAGAATCAAGAACAGATCCATACGCAAACTAGTTCAAAACCTTTGGCATGAAGACTGACTAAATCAGTATAAGTGAAGAACAACGGACATTTCATTGAAAATACCAACTATTTATGTCTGGATTAGGTGAATAACAAGTAAACAGTTTAATATGTCATCCTGTTTCATTCTTGACGCAAAAAATAAACCCATATGCAAAGTAGTCCGAAAACTTTGCCCTAAAAATTGACAATACCCAAATAAATGAAAAACAACTAAACTTTCATTAAAAATGTCATATATTTTTGCTTAAACACCTCTTCGAGTGGGCGAGCTAAAAACAGAGATGTAAATAAAACACTGACGGCTCAGTTGAAATTTTTAAAGAGCAGTTTATGTTCCGTCGATTAACAACATAAACAATGTAGTGTATGTCTATTTCTGATACAACCTAAGGCAATCTAACAGATAATCTTCAGTATTTACTTCCTGATTGTAACTTTCATCAACTTCATTTTTATGTTCGAGCAAATGAGTCGTATGAACAAAAGGCTTTTATTTTGTTAATTTGAGACGTGGTATGTGTACATAACTATAATTGTATGTCTAAATACTTTTTGAAAGATCGGTTAAGTATTTGAAAAATTAAAAAAAACAAACAAATATTAGACAAATAAATTTTATTTTGTTTTATCTATGGAAATCAATTCCACCCATAATAAAAAGCAGTCCAACATACTCATATGCTTACGAATCCAAATGAGTTAATGACTTGAAGTTAGTGCTTAACAAAACACCCAAAGATATCGATATTTATTCCTATCGTATACAAATAAAAGATCGATAGTCAAATATAAAACTACTATAGAAGTTTTGTTAAATGTTTAATTTAAAAAAAATACTGCATACATACCGATCCCCAGGCAAAAACTTCATGGTCAAAAATAAGCAATTCTTGCCAGATATTTGTAATGAACCATGTAAAATTTTTACACTGTAGCTTCTCTTTCAGTTTGAACCGCTCAGATAAATCTCCAACTGCCATTCCCTATTATGAAAGAATAAATGTATCCACTGTAAATATCATTCATATTTAAAACAAAATTGTATTTCTGGGCATTTTTTGCATTATATGTCCCAGTACAAAATAAACACACACTTGCAAACTAAAATATTATTTACATCTTCAAATATCATGTCACTCTTTAAAAAGGAAATGTAATGGCAATCAGGAAGATTGCACAAATAATTACAGCATTATTGTCCTAAATACTTGTTACGTCAAAGGTGCACACCACTACTCCTCTAAGGGCCTTTTGTTTAGGTCAGTTTGCATATTTGACTCCAGATTTTAAAAAAAAATGGTAAACTGATTGTCAACAGACAGCGATGATACACTGTAAATACGTGTTGTATGAAACTGAAAATAGTAAGAAATACTCAACCTTACCCATTATTGGCACAAATTCAGTCTGAAGCACAATTATAAAATGATATGGATGATGTCTATTAAATGAGACATGAAATATCTCAGAACTTTAAATAATTGTCCAAGCAAAATTTTACTATTAAAAATGAGCAGCGTTTTTTAAAGCAGAGTGACGATTTTGTACGGTCTGCTCTCTTCGTAATGTCACAACAAATAAGAATGGTACATCGTGTAAAAGATCACACTTTAAATCCATAATAATGAGAATGCTATTTCGTATAAAAGATCACACTTTAAATCCATAAAAGAATGCTGTAAGTTTATAAATGTGACATTTTCGTGTAATTTCTGTAAGCTAAAACCTGTATGAACGAAGACAAATCGACCCAAACTATTGCTTACGTAAGTTGCACAAATAATCGTGGGCGCAATATTTTGTTATTAGTCATGTCCTGTGGCTTTACGTTAGTCTGAAGATTGACCTCTTCTGTTTCAGTCTCATTTCTAATCAGAAGAATTTTCGATTTTCAAAACTGATATCGTCTCTTTTTGTGCCAATTAAAATCAAACTTCTCTGTATTCTAATAGCTATCACTGTCCTAAATATAAGTCAAAACCGGTCAAGGGGAAATTTAGTAAAAGAAGTGATAAGGTATATTTTGCTGGTTTTGGCCGTAATTTTTTTTCTTGACCATTTTGGGTTGTATTTGCTCTTAAAACTTTGATTTCTTTGGATTTTCAACTTTGGCTTCGAGCACCACTGAAGAAACATGTTTTGTTGAAATACCCATATAATGTATCAAATTAACTTTGGTTTCTTGTGATAATGCATTATATAACAATTTATAACTGTAACAGTGAACGGTTACAAAAGTCTTCCAAACGAATACCAGGCTTTCAATAACCCCTTTTAGATCCCACATCTAAAACAAATTTGGACGGGTTACTCCTAACCAACTGGTCTTAGGGCATCAGTCCAATAATACTACTAAAAAGAAACAATCTGTGATAAAGTTCAATGATTATACACAGTTTTACCCTTTCTGAAGACCGCAAAATCAGCAAAAAACCCTTTTGCACCCCATCTAAAAAAACATTTTGACAGGGGGTTCCACCTACCCAGCTTAACCCGTCTGGTCTGGATAATACTGCTAAAGTAGATACGAAGTTGTGTTAAAATTTTTTGATCACATACATTTTACATCCTTCTGAATTCTGAAAAAATCAATAAGAAACCCCTTTGGACCACAATTTTAAAACAATTGGGAGGGTTAACTCTTACCCTTCTTGACTACGCTGATCTGAAGGACTTCCACCAACTAATACTGCTCAAAGTGAAAGATATTTGAAGAATGTGTCAAAATATCGTTTTCTCATAGGATTTTATGGTAAACTCGCCCTTATTTGGGTCCCTCAAAATATATAAGAAGTTCATGGACAAACACAAAATATTTCATGCACAAGTAGGGATACAGGTCTACCATACTATAAAACCTCATTCATGTGTGACTTGTGGTTTCTGAGAATCGCTGCGGACAACCTTACGTTCGTAGACGGAAAGTAGGAATGATAAAACAATAGGTCTCATACACTTTGTTTGGGAGAAACTTAATAAAAAGTTGTGTATTTCAAGAGTTACCTCCATTTCCGGAAAGTGATCATAAACAAACTTTTTATGGTTAGGCTCCATCCATACTTCTACTGCTCGTTTATAGTTATAAACCTCGATGTTTCGTCTTCCACCAGGAAAATCGTATGGTTGTACACGTGCTATATGCCCTAGATGTGAGCATGGAAGATGAACAAATCGTCCACCACACATCCAAACCTACAAATCAGCAGATAGGAGTTGTACAGATAATTTCGCCGCGTATTCAGCATTAAAAGGCAATCTTGCGCTTGAATAAAATTAAACCGAGGCAGCGTATTTCATTAATTAATAATCAAAGAATAAAACAAGCACTGTATCCTTTGTTTAATTTATCATTTTTCCCTAAAGTTATGTTTTTTTTCTAATACTGTGTTAATGCTGGTATAACCGTCTAACTATCGAATAAAGTAAGACTACAATTATAGCAACTTGCATGCCTTTAAATAAACAAATGTTGACATACACATAAAGGAAAGCTATTATGCAGAAACTGAAATGCAAAAAAAAGGGTTTTCATTCTTCATTTTTAACGTCATGGACATCTGTAAAGTTGCCAAAAAATAAAGAGCAAGAACAAAGTACAATCATCAAGATACCAAGCAAACAGTGTGACAAATTCGACCGAAAGCTAAGCTACAAACATGAAACAGAACACTAACAAAATCAGAGATAAAAGACTAAGATAGTCAAAAGATGTGTGACGCTATGTCCAGATATTATACATCTGTATGCTTTTGCACTTAGCTTACCCTCCATGACATTTCTAAATTTTCACCACCCCACACAGTCATTCCCTCATCATAAGCACCAATCTCACCAAAAAATTTACTGTCTACAGCGTAAGCCGCACCAACCATGATGGTTCCGCTAAAAATAGAAGGCTTTTATAATGTATCTGTACAGAATAAAAATTTATTACATCTTGAGAAGTAAAACTTTATGTTTATCATCCTAGAGTGCAATGGTTAAGCTGTTTCATTTCCAAAGGAAAAGTTTTAGTATGAAACTTGTAAGCTCTCATTGAAATTCTGAAATATTTGCACATTAATATTTAAAATGTTGGATTTTCCGCCAAAGTTAGAACATGTCCAAGATGTTTATATGCAACTTATTTACTTTAGTGTAAGTCACTTGCATGATTTTTATGCAGTAGATTTAAGAAAAACCATTTTTGAATATACTGATAATCTCTTTGACACTTCTAAAAAGGCAGATTATGTACTAATGCAATTTTCCACGTATATATGTTGAGAAGTATTTACATACGGTCTCACGTCTTCTTCTGTTGCACCGACTTGGTCTTGTCTGAAGAATGTTTCAAAGAATACAAGTCTCCAGTCAAAACCATATCGTGTCATGTATCCTTCATTAAAACGGTATTCAAAACTTTCACTGTTGACATAATCAAGAACACCCATTGCAATTGTTTTCCTGTCCTTTTTAACTTCTGTCAGTAATGGCTGCAACCTGAAAATGAAATATATCATTTTTTCAATTTTTCATTGTTCATGACCATGCCTATGTGTCAAATAATTAACTAAAATTTGACGATAACCGCCCTTTTACACCTCAGCTGTAATGTTATTTAAATAGCAGATACAGAACATTACCAAACAGGCATTCAAAGCCAGAAGTTGATTTAGCCAAACAAGAACAACAAAACACAGGGACAAGAACAAAAACAAAACCTCAAAAAAAACAGAAAACATTAACTTCCGTAACATACGTAGACTTTTCGTAGGCGACGTGTACTGTTAAATAAAAAAGAGAGCGCATCTTAATATCTTTATCCATCATCATGCAAAGTTTCAAAGCTATATAAGAGGATTTGTAGTCGTGAGCAGTTCTGCCTCAAATAATTCTATTACCAAAATAATTATTCTGATCAAATACAAAACGATTTTATATCTGTAAACAGTAAATAAACTGTGCTGCATCTGCCTTTCTAGCAAATTATCACACCAAACAATACCGCTGATGCCTTTTGGTAAGTTTTATAGATGTTTAACATAAAGTGCTGGGATAAGACCAAGAAGGCTGGGTCGTTGATAAGGCTGGAAAATGAAGAAAAGAAAAGAAAAAAGAATGATGAAAATTTTTAACTGCTTAAGGAGTAAATTGTTGGAAGAAATTGAAAATAAATGAATTATGAAATGTTTTACAGAAAGTTTTTCATTTGAAAAGTGTATTAAGTGGAATGGAGGAGCATAAGGAGACTGAGGATATCTGTCTGAATGATTATCTTTAGATGCCAAAAAAAAGTTGGAATCTAGTTTAGTTTCGGATACAGCACGCAATATGCATCTGCGTTTTACGGAAGATTTGAAGTTATAGAACCTACTTAAATTGTTTACAGAGCTGTACAGGTGAAGGACCTTGAAGATGTCACTGTGAAATATTTAAGAAGAGGGCCTAAGCAGACATTTTATCGGTGTTATATATATACAAGCGGATGTCAGTGTGAATTATTTGTTTGCTTGACCAGATAACAACCCTATGCCAAGTATGCCGTGGACAATTCTTATCTGTGAAACTGTCGATCA
Source organism: Lithophaga antillarum (assembly GCA_028566495.1). NCBI lineage: Eukaryota > Metazoa > Mollusca > Bivalvia > Mytilida > Mytilidae > Lithophaga > Lithophaga antillarum. Next base: position 2,181 of record JAOXYI010186840.1, on the reverse strand, counting down.
TTTGTGAGTAACTGATAAACTTTCTCAATAAGATTTAAAGGGAAAATACCTTCGCTTTATTGTATTTTCCTAAATTCAAGCGAATGCATAACCCTAGAACTGAAAAACTGGTGATGCGTACAGGTTAATTTGGCCGAAAAGTTAGACCATTCCACCACCGACAACATAGATCATGGACAGACAGGGTACATAGAACATTAGGGCCTACATGTACGTTGGGATAAACTTAGTGGTTCAGCAAAGCTTTAGACAAATTTTAGAAATTTAGTGCTTTCTGATCCAGGAGTACACTTACAATTTAGAACCACCTGTGTAAAGAGTATTTTAACAGATCTGCAAAGTTAATTGCTGAGCAATACGTAAAAGGACTGGCCACCAGTGGGTTTTACTTTTCGATGTTCCAGGAAATTGTTCTTGACATTTAAAATTTGAAGAAACAGAAGAAAAGACAACTGAACAGAAATTACACAGTATCACAAAGAAATTTTTGCTGGCTCTGTCGTAGAATATAAGACAAAACTGAAAATCGTAAAATCACGTAAGTACTAATGACTAAAAGTTCAGTGGGCATTCTAGGATGTTAGGCTAACCTAACGTTAATAATATTCCAGAAAAAAATCTTACCAATCGAGATTCACCTCCATATGACTGTCGAAGAATACTATAACTTGTCCTGTTGATTCTCGCCATCCTTTTAATCTCGCCTTTATTAATCCTTCACGTGTTGGATTTCGTATTAATTTTATTATGCCTTTTGGAAAATTATTGCTAATATACTCATCTAATGGTGATTTCAGTTCAACTGCAAAAAATGATAGTCAGCTTTTCAGTGCGTACTAGAAACATTTTAGATAATACAAACTGCACGAATGAGAATGAATGCAGCCGGATATTTTAATGCAATTCTGAAATCGATGCATGCTTTAAAATAATAAGATTTTTGTGATTTTCAAACAAACAAAATTGTAAACCCGGATGTTCTACAAAAACATGTCAATAACGCTTCCCGCAATAGATCAATGAAACATATGAAGGCGATATTTCAACTAGGGCTATGAATTTTCACTTTGAAACAAACATATTTCTTGAATACTCCCATAATCATTTTACTTTAAGACAATCATCTTTCCAAAAATGTGAAATTACTGATACTTTAGTATTAACATGTGTGGGAAGTAGCCTCTGTAGTGAACACATTATAAAAAGAGTGAAGTAGTTCATTTCATATAAACCAGGGCATTTGCCAGATAAATTTCATATTTAATAGGTGTTTGAACGTATAGTTTTATGTATTTATAAACCGTTACTCTGCAAACAGAGAAAAACTCTTAAACTGAGTATTCTGATTTTTTTTTACTAGTAAATACGCATAATATACTACACAAATAAGACACTTCAGTTACGGAATTCTATTGTCTACCAAATCCAACTTGGACCTAATCGTCAATGTCCCGTCTCAATATTTATCAATTTACAAGACCTTTAAGAGCTGTTTAAACTGATACTGATAAGTGAAGTATAATCTATCGAGGTGTTACAAACAATGTCGGTCAGTGATAAAATTCTTCAAAACTTCTTATGAAACCAGTAAGAAAATTTACGAAACTCTCGTAATTTATACCGTACCATTTATGAAAAACTCAGTTTAAAGAAAACAACAAATTATTTGCGAGTTAATGAATCCCAAAGAAAGCTGCCCATTGAGAAATCATACTTATAATGAAATTTGGTTTGTTTGGAATGAAATTATTTCAGATTAACTAATAACTAGAGAATCCTATTTGTAGGGTTCAATGTTAACCTATGTTTCTTAATGGTGGTCATCTTGTAATTCCAATCGGTATGAAAAACTTAACCTTGGTGAAAGATCACTGAAGGATCAATCTTGAACAGTTTCGGTTTAATTGTACCAGTTGTATCTAAGAAGCTCTTTAAGCATATTTCCCACAGGGTCAAAATTTTAAACTACGTTCATCGGTGGTGGCTATCTTGGAATTCCGATTGGCATTTAAACACAACATTGGTAAAGGATCATTCAGTGATCATTCATGAATAATTTCGTTTTAACTGTCTCGGTTGTTTCCAAGAAGAAGATGTTTTAAGTGCATTTCCGATAGGGTCCTGTGTACAACCATGTTTCTCAGTGGCGGTGGGGCATGTCACTTAAAGGTAGCTATCTTG
>JAOXYI010186730.1:0-11262 GCA_028566495.1 Lithophaga antillarum | reverse complement strand
AAAAAAAAAAAACAAAAAAAAAAAAAAAAAAAAAAAAAAAACGAAAAAAACAAAAAACCCTACAATTTATTCCTATCCCTTTTACGATGACGGAAAACTCGAATAATAAAATGAATAATTGTTGTAAAGAATAAATGATCATTTTGATAACTAGAGAATCAACAATGTTTTATACCAATATTAAAAGTGATATATATCTGAGAAATCAGTGGAAAAAATGGAAAGTAAAATTAGGTGTTCCAAGGCGAAAACATTCTACAGTCTGTGTTCACACAGGGCACCAATCGTGATGCCTTTTGTTTTATCGATTATACTGACAAAACACATGGGTGTTGACAAAGATGATTATCCTAATTCATACGTACATGTAACTACTTGCGTAATGAATCGGTTGTATTACCTAATTAATTGAACTCATAAGGAAGAGAAATAAAGTGTTCTGCCTGTAACTGGGATATCAGTGACGTTTCTATTATTATTTCCGATACATTTGGTCATATATGTACTGTGATGTGATGAAGATGGTTGTTTGAAATATTGAAAACATGTGTGCTGAGACTTTGTAATTAGGCAACACATAGTTCATATTCCACTCTACTTTATTTTATTTGTCCTCTGGTGAATAAATAATACCTGTACTATTTAACATTCCTACTGAATACATAGGCCAATAAGGAAAAGTATCATTGAAAAATACACTTATTGGTGGGGAAAAGAAATCATCGTATAGTATTAAATTTATGTACAGTAACTGGACAATTGTTGAAGAAATTGTTTGAAAGAGATCACAGAGGCATAAGAACAAACATTATAATTTTGCTGTCGTCTTTCACATTTTCTGTGTTTTAATTTGCATCATTAAAATAGGGTGCCAGGTTAAATTATCAAATGTAGTAAAAATAATGCCTCAGATATTTCTTGGTTAAAATTGAAACAAAGTTTCTGTATTAATGCAGGACTATATATAGCACAGCAGACTTTCATCTAAAGAGTTCATATGACATTTTCTACCTTACATGTTTATTTTTCTGTATCGGTTGTCTAAGACATTTTACGTTTTCTGATATCATTCCTAAAAATAATTGATACAAGAAACAGGTTTTTACCAACAAAAATTATAGAGTAAAAAAGAGGGGATAACAAATGGCTGAAAAATAACACTAAAATAAATAATTCCAAAAGGTCATCTTTTTATTGAAATTAAGCTTATTTTATTCATTTTTTGTGGTTGGTATGGTAAAGCTATTATGCATCCAATTATCAGGTGAACATCAAGGTTTTTACTCTACCTTTATTTAAATGGTTGACACAATCTACAGTACAACAGTAAATTACACACACACACAAAAAAAAACCATAATGTGGTGTTGTCAAATGTTGGTTTTAATTGAGTTATCGAATTCAGTTGAATCAATTGTACTGTATAGATCAACTGAATTCATTGTATAAACTGAGTTAATTCAGTCTTAAAACAAAAACTGCGTCATCAGGTTTGGTTAAAATAAAATGTATTACAATGTATCTGTACCAAAGGTTACAACTTAATCAATTACATTTATTTACCCCAAAAAGTGAATGAGTATAAAAGGTAAGGATTGCTGGTTCGCCATTCAGAAGTAAATTACTTCAATTGAGGAAAATCATAAGATTCAGAAATCAAGATTGTTGAGTTGAATGAGAAGATCAATTGAAACATTTGTCAGCTGAAGTTATCTATGAAATTATTAAATTAGACAAACCAGCAATATTATACCATTATGACAAACTTTTATTAGTAAAGATTTCATCAAAAGTGAACAAAGTTTTGACAAAAAATCAGTAAAAAGCCTAATCATATGAAATGTAATTGTAATTTGCTTTTAAGAGAAATCATACTACATTTCTTAAAGGAAGAAGCTTCACTATTACGTAGAAAACTGGATTCATGGAATATGTAGTAATTCATATGTAAAAAAGGTAAAAACCCATCTTTGTACGTTGACCTCTCTCACTTATTGTATTATCCGTTTCAGCATATAAAAATATTCTTGTTAAAAACATCCTTATTCCGTTCTGTAAGGATTTCATTTTCAACTTCCTGATTTAACTGTTTCATACTTACATTGAAGTTTATTCTTTTTCCGTTTCTACTTCTATCTACAGTAATATTAATGAAAACAAGAAACGGTAATCCGGTACTTCTGGTTTATTATCATTTATAGATGCACAGAACACGTAGAAAAAGCAAAAATAGCACTTGAAACTCTAGTGATAAATGTGTCGAACAAAGGAATATACAAAGAGTCACAAAGAATGCTTGAGTAATGGGTTTCTATTTTAAGCACAAGGGTTTAATTATAGCGAATTATACTTGTCTGTTGTTTCCTTTGTCTATTTGACCTGCTTATTTAGCTATCTTTTAGTACATGTTAAAGTTATTAAAATATTATCTTTGTACTTTATTTTATGTATAAACTTGAAAAAGTCATTGTAATATATTTTACTTAGTATTGAATAGAATTATTCTTTAGCAACTTTTATCATTACTTTTCTTCCTGCTGTCAAGTGATATGAACTGTATGTGAACTGCTCTACCAATTATATATCTACAAGAATGACATGACGACACTAGGAAATCTGAAACAATGAATGGAAATTTTATAATCAGGAATTCATTTTGATGATTTGGTTATCATCAGTCGTTCTTACAAATGTATTCGTGTTTTCTACTAGTATTTCCTTGTGTAAATTCCTGGTAACACTAACACGGTAGTAAATAGTTTAGTTTACAGATTATTGACAGCTTCATGTTAAAGCTAAGATTCTTTACAATAGCAGCTATTTGAACATTTATGCTAAAGGATACTAATTTCAAGTAGGTGACCTTATTTGGCATGAAAACAAAAAAATTAATTTTAATCATTTCATTCGATATTCAAATAATGATTGCTTAATATTTATTTTCTGATATTGTTAGCCCTAAATTTTTCGAAATCAATACATAATGTTTTTGTGTTTAGTTGCAATAGAAATAAGAATTTATTACATAACAACCTTTACATGCCAAACTCTCTATACTTTATATCGTTTAGGTCATACAAGTACCACTCTTCTTATTTGAATAATACATCGCTTATGTTGAATGTGGCACGACTCCAAAACTCTTAAATATCTATTGGGCTTATTTTTATTTATGAAATAGAAACATGGATGCTTGAATCGTTTTGTTTCTCTAATTTAACACAATAATTTTATACCCGGAAGAAACTGCAGTTCAGATTGTTAGAGGAAAACTGCTTCATTTTGACATCTGAAATTCATTTTACACAAAAAGATAAGTAAAAAGTTTCCCACTTACATGAGAATAAGACTGTTGCAGAATACATTTTACTTTTCTTACAAGTATATAGAAAGATTACCAAAGCCTAGACTACTATCCATCTGAACAGTGAAACCTCCGACTACAGGTGGCTGTCATTAGAACTTGACTCATGAAGCGATTCGGGTGAGACTCGAACTCACCACAGCAATATTAGGTTATAAGTATAATTCAACAATGTTAACAATCGACTACCTCGGCCCCGAGTACCAAAGAGGCATAAAAAAATCCATAAGCCGATGCTATCAGACAAAAATACAACAATAAGAACAACAAGAAGAAACGTACTCAAATAACACTGAAAACAACAACAACAACAACAATGTTACAATAGGAACCTGCATAAAAAGAGAGAGAGGAATCAGGTATTCCGAAAGGGTAAGGATTTCCTGTCTCCAATGCAACACCCGTTGTATTGCTCAGAGAATAAGCAGGAAAAAGTCTTCTGTCAGGAAAAAAATAAAGTCCGTACGTACGTATGTGCGTACGTCATGTAATGTCGCGGAAAATCTCAAAGGCCATTAAAGATGAAACGTGAAACTTTGAGACATGAAAGAGTGGGTAATCTAGTCGTCAACCTATATTTTAAAATTTTGTTTCCGCGGCCTAGGGCAAAATTTCGGACCGATAACGAATTTTGCTGTATCCAGTGAATAATGTTATCTTCCAAACTATTCAACATAGGAGTTTGAAACTCTGGTCAGTAGTCATACTATATATAAAAACTTTGACGAAAGCTTGAAATTATGACATGGCGGGAAATATTTTGATGATTATCATTGAACTTCTTTTCCATCTTTTTAATAGGAACTTCAGACTTTGGTTATTGATTACTCTATATCTGGAGACGCTGCCAAAAGTTTCGGAATCTGGTATTGTCTCTAGGAGTGGATCCCCTGAGGTATGGGAACTAAAAAAGGAATTGTCACGAAACTCCTCTACATGATTCGAGACAGAAATTTGACAGTTTGGTTATGAATTACACACTATAAGTTGTCTGTGCAGAAGGTTTCGAAATTTTTATATCTGCCCCAGGGCTAAGATCTTGGGGTTGTCGGGACTATATTTGATGATTGTCCTTGAACACTTCCACTTGATAAGAAACTCCAAACTTTAATGATTGATAACGCTATATCTATAGACTCTGCCAGAGGTTTCATAACTTTTGTATTGGCTCGGGGTGGATCCCCTCGGGCCCTGAGACCATAAAAACGATTGTCATCCAACGCCTCGTACACGATTTGATGTAGAAACTTGAAAGCTGACTCACTGATTACTCTATAAAGGTTTTTGTGTTGTGGGTTTTGGAATTTTGATATCACTTCTAGGAGTGAGGACACGTGATTACTATACCTTAAAAACGATTTTCATTCAACTCCTCTTACATGGTTTGAGATTTAAGAAATTTGACAGTTGGTTTATGAATTACACACTATAAATTGCTGTGCCGCAGATTTCGGAATTTTGGTATCACTCCCAGGGGTTGATTGCTTAATTTGAAGTTTGATACAATTTTTTAAAATCAATCATGAGGTTTTTGTATTTAGTTATAACAGAAAACAAATTACATAACGATCTTAACATATCAAACATCTTGTACTTTATATCGTTTCGGTCACACGACTATAAGTCTTCCCGTTGTAATAACATCGCTTATGGTTAGTGTACTGATTTTATTTTTATTTGTGAAATATAAACATGCGTGTTCGAATTCCTGTTGCTTTTGTAATTTAGCATTAGTAACTTTATATCAGGAAAAAGTTGCAGTTTAGATTTTTGGGGGATGAAAACTGCTTCATTTTTTAGACCTAAAATCCATTTTACACTAAAAAAGATAGACAAAATACTGAACACAACAATAACAAATGTTACAACACGAACTCCCAGAGAACAAGCAGTAAAACATCTTGTATCGAGAAAAGAGACCTGGGTCGTTACGTTAAAGGAAAGAAATCCGTTACCATCTGTGAATCGCTCTGTAATGGTCAACCAATTCGATTGCGACCATAGAAATCCGTTACCATCTGTGAAACACTCTGTAATGGTCAATCAATTCGTGATGGCGACCATAGGAATCCGTAACCATCTGTGAAGCACTCTGTAATGGTTCACCAATTCGTGATGGCGACCACAGAAATCCGTTACCGTCTGTGAAATACTCTGTAATGGTCAACCAATTCATGATGGCGACCATAGAAATCCGTTACCATCTGTGAAACACCCTGTAATGGTTAACTAATTCGTGATGGCGACCATAGATATTGTGGTGAGATCAAATTTGGTTTTAAGTAGACGTGACTAAGTAGCTTTTGTAATAGCAACAATGTTCAATTTGGGAAGTGAAGAAAATGAATACGTGCGATACCATAGCTGATCAATTAAGAAATATACACTCTATACGCTGGTGATACAGAAATATTGCTATTTACAAATATTTACTACGCGAAAGTCGAAGTTTATTTTTAGCTTCCGCTAAGTGGGGACCATGGAATGCAGTCCGTACGTCATGTAATGTCGACCGAAATCTCGAACAACATTAAAGATAAAAACATCAACCTTTTGATATGACAGAGTAGGTAATGTAGTTCTGCACCTATGTTTTAAAATTTTGATTTTGCCCCCTAGGGCAAAGTTATGGCAAGAAACTAATTTCGAGATATCCAATAAATAATGGTATCTTGTCCTTTTTGGTTTTGATGCGACCAAACGTTTTATATATTTCGCTTCTCAATATTTTTGGTCCCGAGCGTACCTGATGAAGGTTATTCCAGAAACACGTGTCGTGCGGGCTGAAATTGGTATCATACGTTTAATTTCTAAACTGTTCAACATAGAAGATTGAAAGTTTGGTCACTAGTAAACACTATACGGAAAAACTTTGATATAGGCTTTGAAATTTTGATATCTCCCTCCTGGGATGGATCTCCGGGAGTGGGGTTTCTGAGGACAAAAAGAATTATCGGCTACTACTCCTATATTATTTGAGATATGAACGAGGTTTATGAATTATACTATAAATGTTGTCTGAGCTGCAGGTTTCAAACTTTATATATCTGTCCAAATGCTTAATCTCTTGGGTATCGGGATCATATTTTGATGATTGTCATTGAACTCATATTCTACCATTTGACACACCAACCTCAAACTTTGCTGATTGATTATTCTATATCTGTTGATTATATCAAAGATTTCAGAATTTCTGTATTTACGCCGTGGAATATATCGTCTAGGGAATGGAAATTTAGAAAAAAAAATACGCAACTCCTCCTACATGATTCGAGATAGAAACTTGACAGTTGGGTTATGAATAATACTACAAAAGTTGTCTGTTTCGGAGGTTTCGGACTTTTTATATCTGCGCCGAGGGCTTAACTCCGGGGGTGTCAGCACCCTATTTGATGATTGTTGTTGAACTCCTCTTTCATCATTTGAAAAAGGAACTTCAAACTTTTGTGATCCATTGGGCTGTATCTATGGCCTCTGCCAAAGGTTTCCAATTTTTGTATTGGCTCGGGGTGGATCCCCTTGGACTCTGAGACTTTAAAAAAACGGTTGTGATGGAATTTTCTTAGGGTTGGGGCCACGACGTGTATGAAACCTTAAAAACAGATTGTCGTTCAACTCCTCTTGCATTGTTTCTTAAATTATTACTGTAGTACACACATTTTTTGACTTTGCTAAAAGTTAATAAGGATAAGCGACACAAACATTTCTAAGGACGGCATCGATAGACCTCTTCAGAAGTACTACGGCTTTATCATAATTGTCGACGTTTTTGATTGGTCAAGAAGTGATTTTACGAGTGCGGAAAAATCAGTTTTCATGACGGAAATTACATTATGAATTGCCCCATTGTTAATATTTCCCATTCTGTCTAGACGAGATTCTTCTGATATGCAGAAACTGATTTCACTGTAGCTACTAACGCATCCAAATTTAGAACAATTCAGAAAGATGTTAAAAATGTATTTTTAATTTTCTTTTTTATCCACATTTGGCCTCCGAGGTTACAGCAGTCATTCTTGAAACTTGTATCCTGCGATAGCAATATAGTCCTTATTATGATGCAATGTTTGTCATGACTGTTTTTCCACATTAGCCTTAAACCAAGAAAATAAACATATATAGTAAACAAAACATTTTGCCATTTTCAATGTGACTGCAACTTTTACTTAAAGCGTAAATTTTTGTGAGCAAAAGGCGTTTATCTGATTGTGATTAACTCGAATAATTCAGTATCCTCTTATGCTATCATGGCAATTGTAAATCAGTAGAATATATAATATACGACCGGAGTATTCACATTAAAATTCGTGAGTTCATGTAAAGAATCATAGCACTGAATCAAGATGAGTGAATAAAACGGGGCAATGTATTTGGCTTGACTTTGCATAATCTATCATCCTTACATATATTTGGTGGCCTAAATGATTAGGCTTGATCTATTTATAAATTAATCATATGATAAGAAATAAAATTTCAAATTTTAACATATATTGATTTCTATATTACAGGAGATGTTGATGTTGACTGATGTCATCTAGTATTCTGTTTGACTGACTGCATGAAATTCATTTCCCTGTCTAAAAATTGTTCTTCCGATTTGTAAGGGTTTCACGTCCTTGACATAAGTATTCCTTAAGATATATTGTAAGCTCCTGGTCTGATCGTTCTATTTATTGGTATGATACTAAAGAGGAAATACCATATGTAAACATAAGTACTCTTGAAGAAACGTAGTACTAATATTTATGAAGTAGTACATGATCAATACACAAATATTTCTGAATGAGAAGAAAGGTGGTATTAATATTATTATTACTTCAACTGAGAAGTACATGATCAATTAAAAAGTTTCCTATTTAATATAATTAACCACCATTATCTTCCTATAAACTGACAGAGGTTATAACAGTTACATACAGAAATTCTCAAATAATGGACAAGGTGGCTGAATGGTTAAGGTCGCTGAGCAGACGTATGTCGGGGTTTCATCGGTCATTTTGGTAGCTCTATAGGCTTTCCTCCCCAAGTAAGTCTGGTAGTCACTACGTATCTGAAACTTGTTGATAGCGACGATAAAATCCAATAATCCAATCACCAACCCTCAAACAATAGTTATGGCATAAAAAGTGATAGGCATTCAAAACAATGTACATGTATGTCTAATGTTAAGTGTGTAAAAGACTAAAACGATACATTCATTTAAGTAAACAAAGTAAATCTTCATCTGTTAGACAGTTGTTTTTATTCAACTATATTTCTCTCGAAATACAAACATTAAATATTATATTTAAGAAGACGTTTGATATTTATGAAAAAAGAACTATCTCACTGCGGTATTCTTCGTATTACCGAACAATATATCTACAGATCCGTGTATTGTGGTAATATATATATAACTGTTTGTATTAGGGAATACACACAACTTATTAGACAGATTTACCACTTTTGTACAAGATTTGAAAGTTTTTTGTACATATCTTGCTTTGTTTCTATGTGTTCTTTAAACTAATATAAAGGCTGTTACAATATAGCTGGTACTGCAATTTTTAATTGATATTGTTGATATACTCATTAAGTTTATCTGTAGCATTTAAATCAACCTGCATCGTAATTTTGCATAATTTAATATTCTCCAATTATTCTCTCGTATTCCTGTGGTTGGGTATCGAATGATGTTTTTTCTAGATTGCTAAACAGTATTGCTTAAACTGTGAATTGTAACTTGTTTTACCATTTCGTTAAAGTCTTTTAAAAGTAATCAGCCTTATGCTCTTCCCCTTTAATAATCAGACCAACTGAACTTTTTAATTCACTTTACTGCTAACAAAATTTTTGCTTATGTTTACAGGAATCTATGAATGAATCATGTAGAGTCTGAGTTATTTTTTATTGGTCTCATAAACAACTGGTTGCAGTTTGAGGGGAAGTTGAAACAGCACATATATTATCACTCCCGTTTTTTATGGGAGTTTTTATTGTCCTAGCTTTAGGTTTCGGTGTTGTGTCTGTGTTTTTCGTTTGTGTTTGTGAGTAATATAGAATAAGTAAAAAATATTATGTAGTTTTCTTTCTCTAATAGCACTGCGCATTCTTTTAATTATTTTGTTAACTTTAATATATTAAGAGAAAAGAAAAAATAATGTCTAAATTAATTTATAAATACTGTTTAAAGGGAAGTAAGTCAAAGTTATTTCTAAGTAATCAATCTATTTCTCTTCCTTCACCGATACACTTTCTAAATAATTTGTGTTGAGTATTTTTCATTGTAGATCTGTCTCTTTCTAAATTGATTTACTCTGACGTCGTAATCTACTTTTTTCAGTTCGCTGGAGCTAGCTGAAATCTATGCTGTTGTATCAATAGTTTATGGTTAATTTCATAACTTTATTTTCTGGTTTTATAAATATAGTGTACAGTATATAATCAATATGTGTTTCTATGCTAATGTCTGCTTTCTCTCTTTCAAGCTTCTATTTTCAAATGTAAGTTTGGATTTTCTGGTCAAATTTTTCAAATTTCCTTCTTTTAGTAGTGTTCTTCCAAGACAATGTTGTTTGCAATGGGCTAATCCGTTATGGTAGGGAATGTGAGTTACAGTAATATATTTTTTTCATTTTGAATATTTTCTGTTGGTTTCCCTTTGGTTCGTGCGTGCCAGGAATAACGAATAAAAAAGTAATATATAAACACTGAAAGTTTAGACAAATGAAAAGAAAAAAGGATAACACGAACTTTTCCCCCAAGAATCAGATACTCTGGAAAAGTAAGCTCTTTCCTTGAATTCGGTATCCGTTATGTATGATAAAAGGCACGAAGATCGTTTTTAAGCGGAACTCGACACATCAAGATCAAACTGAAAACAAATAAAACAAAAAGTGGGATAAATGAACGACCAGAAAACCGTTTTCACACGGAAATCGTAGCGGATGAAATAATCCATAACTAAACATATTAAATCGTTAATTCGGACAATACGAAGTACCCATAAAAATGGAAGGTGACACCAGATGTTTCGGAACGCTAAGTAGTTTTCGTATCACTTGTTTATTGTTCTTCGTATATATATAATACTCCAGGGTCACACTTCCTATTTTTTTCGTTTAAATTTAATCCTGACACTTAGTTGTCAGTATCACTTGTTATGATTTTTCGACTAGTAGTGATACCACTAGTGAGCCAGAATGTGCTTACCCATCCAGAACACCTGGCATCACTCCCGGTTTTTATGGGAGTTCGTATTGTCCTAGCTTTAGTTTTCAGTGTTGTGTCTGTGTTCATCGTTTGTGTTTGTATTTAGTATTTTGTTGATAACGGTTCTGTCTAGTCCTATGGATATTTGACTTGTGGATTTCGGTAATCTTCTCATCCTATTTACGGACAAGTATTGAATGCATTTACATTGTATATTTGATAATACGCAGACCTAAACTGTGACCATGTGCTCTTTTTTATTAATTAAAACATACTTTACAGTAAGCTTCAGTAATATTCATAATCGTCAATAGCCATAACAGATAGAGTGGAAATAATGCATGCGTTCTCTCAAATGTTTTAAAACATCTCATGTTTATCTAATATGGAGATAAAATTTGTTAATCACATCTAAATGCTAGATCTAACCTAGTTTGACAGATATTCATCATTGAGATTAAATATGCAAGTTCGATTTCTACTTGATTTACATTTATTACAAAATGTCAGTTTGATCTATTCATGACAAACTCTGTAAATCAGGGCTGTTGTTGATCTATGTTTATGACAAACTGTGTAAAACAGGTCTGTTGTTAATCTATTTTATGGCATAATCTGTAAATCCCATCTCTATTATAGTAATAAAGGCTATTTTGAAGGAATTTATTGATGTGTAAACTCAGCCGACTCACTCACAAACTGAATAA